>CAUYSK010062668.1:0-17488 GCA_963575035.1 Avahi laniger
AATCTACAACTAAAAGACACGGGGAGCACTAAAGGGAGGGAAGGGCATGCCTTTAACCTGCATTTGGGTGAGGCAAAGACATAAAGTGTAACTAGAATGTTTGTACCCTCACAATACCTTGGAATAATAAAAAATAAATAAACAAATAAATAAATAAAAAGTAAATATGAAAAAAAAAAGAAAAATAGCTCATTCAATGAAATAAAGTAAAATGATAGAAACTATCCCCAAGGAATCTGAGACACTGGATCTACCAGAGAAAGACTTTAAAGGGAGCACATATATTTTTCCCTCTTCTCCGGGTATTTTTCTTAAATGAATGTGCTAATGCATGTACAGCCGAAGTCTCGGGGGAATGCTGTCTGTGGAGCTCTCTCCTGCACACACTGCCCTGCTGTCTCTAACTCCTTGGGCTCCCTGGGCTCTCAGCACTGTCCCCTTAACTCAGGAAGGCCACTGGGCTTCACCCAGGCTCCCCTTCTTAAAGCTGTGGACTGACAACTCTCTGCAGGTAGCAAGCAGGAGAAATCTCAGGGCTCATGCCATTGGTTTCCTCTCTGTCCTCTGTTGCCTGATACCTGGTATCTGAACACCATTGCTATAAAGATTCTGTCTGGTTTGTGATGTTGTTACTCCAGGAAGGAGGTATATCAAGTCCATGTTATATTATCTTGGCTAGAAGTGGAAGTCTTAAATTTTAACTTTATTTATGGTGTCATGTGGAAAGCTTAAATTTTCAGTCAGTCAACTTGTCAATCTTTTACTTTATGGCTTTTGAAGAAGCTTTATGTTTATTTAAGGATATGTATCTATTTAATTTTAGAAATATGTTTATTTAAGATGACTTTCTCCAATGTTATGAATATATTTGCATATATTTTATTTAATAGCTTTACAGTACATATGGGCACAAAAATATATATAAAATAAATTTTTTAGAGGTATTTTATTCATCCTGGATATTTTTATGATTCTTTTGAGGTCAAGAACCCCAAGATAGCCAATTATCCTCAAGCCTTAGATTTTTCCCCATGGATTTGAAACGCTACATTTGTTGCAAACTGAATATCCGTATATGTATGAGTCTATTTCTGAAATGTTCTGTTTCATTGACCTATTTTTCTATTCTAGCCATTCTTCATTTGCAGTAATTTTTAGTTGTTTTCGAACATTACATTTTCCAGATAGATTTTATAATTATTTTCTCCAGTTGATTAAGGCTTTTTTAGAATTTTGATTGAGATAGCATTGAATAGGGTAAGTTGGGCAGACTCAATATACTTTAAAATAGTGAATTTTCCCATTCTGGAATATGCCATGTGTCCATTTATTTGGATATCCTTTTCTTTTTGTTAATGTTTTATGAGTTCCTTATTGAGCATTGTGAATTGCTTGCAAGGTTTATTTCAACCCTTTTTATAGATTTTGTTGCTGCTGTAATTGAGATTTTTTTCTATTTCATTTTCTGATTGTATATTATTAACAACAGCATAGGAAAGTCATTTCTTTTTCTACTTACTATGCTTTCACGTTCACTATTCCTACACCCCTGAATTTCATTGGATTGAGCATGTTTTCTTTGTCCTCTTCTCCCCTGTAATGGCCTTTTGTGGAGGTTGGGAGGGTTTGGCTGCATGCTCATCCTTGATCTTGAAGCTCCTCGTCAGGTTGTCTGTGAAGCACATCGATGTGCTGTCTGGTGTGCAGGAAGGGCAGCATGTGCCAGCAGCCAAGGTGACACATTGGGGCGACAGTGTGAACCTGGGCAGGTCCACCCATTTGCTCCTGGCTGGAGATAGGAGCCTTCAAGTGTTCTGGATGGCGAGAGTGAGAGGAGAGACAAGGCAGGACTGTCCTCCCAGCACAGCCCACCCTCCTGTGTCCTCCAGGGCCACCATCCCACACACCCCTCTCCAAGCGGGCACCCAAGAGGCTGCCACCTCCTCCAAGAAGCCCTCCTGCTCACCCTCTGGGCAGTGATTTCTTCCTCCTGCACTCTCCCATCCATTTTCCATTTCTCATGGATTCCTCATTACTTCTGGTCCACAGAAAATCCTCTCTTATTTGCTAGTGTTAAAAATTTAATTTTCTATTTTTAATGCCATTTCTAGGGGTTTGGAATGGAAGCAAGTAGGTACGGGATATTCCCAGTCTCATTCACTTGATCCCTTTTCAACAGATTCCGCCCAGTGCTCTGGCCCCTCATGTTGTCCTGTTGTCCACCTGTCAGTACTCACACCTTGGCCACAGTCACCGTCCAGCCTCCCTTCTCTCCCACTCAGATGCCACGTGTTGGAGCAGAAAGGCCCCTGAGCTATGACAGGTTCAAAACTTTCTTTTCTAAAAACTCCCCTGCCTCTCTCCCTGTTTGGCCCAGGCTTGTGTTTTTAACCGGCTATGCATGTTACATACTTTCCACAGAGACATGCATAAAAGAAGTTTCTAAAAGTGCTCGCTGCGAGTCAGGATAGTGCCATCTCTGCTAAACACTGCACTCTGATCTACTTTCATACTAAAGATCCCAAAAAGGGATATTTCCAGACTAAAGTTAAATTCTTTAATGAAGATCTTCACAGGAGGTAAATGAAACAGAGCAGTATCACAGACCCCCGGTATCCATCACCTGTCTTTGACAATTACCCATGTTTGCCTTTCTTGTTTCATCTACAACTTCTCCCCCCCTTTCTCCACTCAGTGTATTATTTTTGTTATTATTACGGCTCTTTTTACTTTAGGTAAAATGCATAAAATGTAATCACAGGAATCATTTGGGGCAGAATTTTTAACACTATGTACGGTTTATCTCAGCATGCTCCCAACACTTCTTTCTGTTCAAGTTCCATTTGATACTAAACCACAAACCTCATATTGCTGCTAAGATGCTCTCCTAGTGTTTGTTATTTATTGGAGTTAGAAAACATTTATTTTGAAAAATCAAAAGAAAGAAGAGCTGCTCCAGCTGAGAATCAGTGAAAAACTCCAGAAGTATGAAGAATCAGAGTGAAAGGACATGCCCAAAACAGAACACCAGCTCTCTAGAAATGGATACCAACCAAAATCACAACATTGAAATGACAGATGAAGAATTTCAAACATGGATTATAAGGAAACTCAATGAAATGCAAGACAAAATGGAAACACAACACAAAGAAACCATATAAACAACACAGGAAATGAATGAAAAATTAACTAAAGGAATTGAAATATTAAAGACAAATCAAAGAGAACATCTGGAAATGAAAAATTCATTCAATGAGTTACAAAACACAGTGGAAAGCCTTAAGAATAGGTTAGACCAAGCAGAAGAAAGAATCTCAGAGTTTGAAGACAACACCTTTCAATGCAACAAGTCAGTCACAGAGATAGAGCAGAGAAATAACAGAAAAGAGAAAAGCATACAAGAAATATGGGATTATGTGAAGAGACCTAACATAAGAATCATAGGCATCCCTGAGGGTGAGGAAGAAAATACACAAGGGGTGGATAATCTATTTGAGGAAATCATTGAGGAAAATTTCCTTGGCCTTGCTGGAAATCTAGATATCCCCGTACAAGAAGCTCAAAGGACTCCTGGGAGCTTCATTGCAAAGAGGAAAACACCATGAAACATAGTCATCAGACTGGCCAAAATAAACATGAAAGAGGCCCTCCTATGAGCCGTAAGGCAAAAGCAGCAGGTAACTTAAAAAGGAAATCCATCAGGCTAACTTCAGTCTTCTCAACTGAAACCTTACTAGCTAGAAGGGACTGGGAGAAGACCATTTTCAGTCTTCTCAAACAGAATAATGCCTAGCCTAGAATTTTGTACCTTGCAAAACTAAGTTTTATATATGAGGGAGAAATAAAGTCTTCCTCAGACAAGCAAACACTGAAGAAATTTGTCAAAACAAGACCTGCCCTGCAGGAAGTACTCAGAACTGCATTACACATGGATCAGCAAAATAGACACTCACCAGGGTAAAATCATTCAAAGCTAAAGGTCACAGGTCAGATACCACACTGGCTCAAGATATGAAATAAAGGAACAAACTTCTACTCAACATGAAGAACAGAAATCCACATAACTTGTCAATTCTTTCAATAAATGTGAATGGTTTAAACTGCCTAGTTTAAGAGACATAGGCTCGCCAAATGGGTAAATATACACAAGCCAAATATCTGCTGTCTTCAGAAAACACATCTAACTGACAGGACACATCCAAACTACAGATGAAGGGATAGAAAACAATATTACATGCAAATGGAAACAAAAAAGAAGCTGGTGTAGTAGTTCTCATGTCAGATAACTTAGTCTTCACATCAACAAAAGTAATGAAAGACAAAGATGGTCATTATATAATGGTAAAGGGAAGAATTAAACAAGAAGATATAACAATTCTAAATATTTATGCACCCAAAACAGGTGCACCCAGATTCATAAAGCAAATCTTACTTGATCTAAACAACATGATAAACAACATCACTGTAATAGCCAAGGACTTCAACACCCACTGACAGAACAGAACAAATCTTCCAAACAGAAAATAAACAAATAGCAATGGACTTAAAAAGAACTCTAGAACAAATGGGCCTGACTGACAATTATAGAACTTTTTATCTCCAAACCACTGAATATACATGCTTGTCATCAGCTCATGGGACATTCTCTAAGATTGACCACATCCTAAGCTACAAAACATGTCTCAATAAATTTAGAAAAATAAAAATTATACCATGCATTTTCTCAGACCACAATGGAATAAAATTAGAAATCAACTCCAACAGAAACTCTCATCTCTACACAGAGTCATTAAAACTAAACAAACTACTCTTGAATGATTATTGAATCAAAGAGGAAATTAAGATGGAAATCAAAAGATTCTTTAAACTAAATGATAAAGGGGACACAAGTTATCAAAATCTGTGGGACACAACTAAAGCCATCCTGAAAGGAAAATTCATAGCCTTAAGTGTCTACATCCAAAAGATAGAAAGATCACAAATCAACAATCTAATGAATTGACTCAAAGAACTGGAAAAAGAAGAGAAAACCAATCCTAAACCAAGCAGAACAAAAGAAATAACCACAATCAGAGCAGAACTAAATGATATTGATAACAAAGAACTATATGAAAGATTAATGAAACAAAAAGCTGGTTCTTTGAAAAGATAAATAAAATTGACAGACCTCTCGCTATATTAACAAGAGGCAGAAAATAAAGGACTCTAGTGGTTCAATCAGAAATGAAAAAGGAGAAATTTCAACTGATATCACAGAAATATAATGTATCATTTTTTAATAATATACAAAAGTCCGTGCACATAAAGTTGAAAATATGGAGGAAATGGAAAACTTCTTAGAAATGCACAGCCTCCCTAGGCTCAATCAGGAACAAATAGAACTCTTGAACAAAGCAATATCGAATACCTAAAGTAAAGCATCAATAAAAAACCTTCCTGAAAAAAAAAAGTTCTTGGACTTGATGGTTTTACACTCAAATTCTATGAGACCTACAAAGAAAAACTGGTGCCAATCCTGCAGAAATTATTCCACAACAACCAGGAGGAAGGAATTCTCCCCAACATGTTCTATGAAGCCAACATCACCATTATACAAAAACCAGGAAAGGACTCAACAATAAATAAATAAATAAAACTACAGGCCAATATCCCTTATGAATATAGCTGTAAAAATTCTCAATAAAATCCTAGCAAATCAAATTAAGCTGCTCATCAAAAAAATAATCCATCAGACCAAGTGGGCTTCATTCATCCTACAGATGCAGGAATGGTTCAACATATGCAAATCTATAAATGTAATTCACCACATAAACAGAAGTAAAAACAAAGACAGTATGATCTTGTAAATAGGCCCAGAAAAAGCATTTGACAATATTCAGCACCCTTTTATAAGAATGCTTAACAAAATTGGCATAGATGGGACTTACCTCAAAATGATAAAAGCCATATATGACAAACCCACAGCCAACATAATACTGACCAAGGAAAATTTGAAAGCATTTCTGCTTAGAACTGGAAGCAGACAAGGTTGCCCCCTGTAACCACTTCCATTCGACATAGTGCTGAAAGTCCTAGTCAAAGAAAGAAATCAAGGAAATCAAGGGGATATAGGTGGGAGCGGAAGAGGTCAAATTATTGCTCTTTGCTGATGATATGATCTTACATCTAGAAAACCCCAAAGATTCTGCCAACAGGCTACTGGAATTGATAAAGAAGTTCAGCACAATCTCAGGTTACAAAATCAATATGCCAAAAACAGTCAAACTGAGAACCAAATCAAAGACTGAATACCTTTTCCAATAATAACAAAGAAAATAAAATACCTAGGAATAATTTAACTAAGGAGGTGAAAGAACTCTACAGGGAAAACTATGAAATACTAACGAAATAAATAGCACAGGACGTAATGGAAAAGCATACCATGCTCATGAATCAGCAAAATCAACATTGTTAAAATGTCTATACTACCCAAAGTAATGTACAGATTCAATGAAATACCAACATCATTTTTCAGAGATCTAGAAATAATAATTCTATGCTTTGTATGGAACCAGAGAAGACTCTGTATAGCCAAAGCAACCTTAAGAAAAAAGAACAAATTGGGAGGCATCAATTTACCAGAATTTGAGCTATGCTACAAGGCCATAATAACCCAAACAGCATTGTATTGGCACAAGAACAGAGACATAGACCAATGGAACAAAACTGAGATCCCAGATATAAAACCATCCTCATATAGCCATCTGATCTTTGACAAAGCAGACAAAAACATACACTGGGGAAAAGAATCCTTATTCAATAAACAGTGCTGGGAAAATGGGATAGCCACTTGTAGAAGACTGAAATAAGATCCGCACCTGTCACCTCTCAACTAAAAATCAACTCACAATGGATAACAGACTTAAATCTAAGGCATGAAACCATAAGAATTCTAAAATAAAATGTTGTAAAAACTCTTATAGACATTGGCCCAGGGAAAGAATTTATGAAGAAGACCTTCAAGGCAATCACAGCAACAACAAAAATAAATAAATGGGACCTGATCAAATAAAAAACTCTGCACAGCCAAAGAAACTATTACTAGAATGAATAGACATCCTATAGAATGGGAGAAAATATTTGCATGCTATATATTTGATAAAGGGCTGATAACAAGAATTTATATAGAACTCAGGCAAATCAGCAAGAAAAAATCAAACAACCCCATTAAAATATGGGCAAAGCACATGAACAGAGACTTTCAAAAGAAGATAGATTAATGGCCAAGAAACATGAAAAAATTCTCAATATCTCTAATCATCAGGGAAATGAAAATCAAAACCACAATGAGATATCACTTAACTTCCGTGAGAATGGCTTTTATCAAAAGTCTCAAAACAACAAATGTTAGCATGGATGAGGAGAAATAGGAACACTCATACACTATTGGTGATACTCCAAACTAGTACAACCTCTTTGGAAAGCAGTATGGAGATATGTCAAAGAACTAAAAGTAGAACTACCATTTCATCCAGAAATCCCAATACTAGGCATCTACACAAAGGAAAAAGACATTATATAAAAAAGACATACGTATTCAAATTTTTATAGCCGCACAATTCACAATTGCAAAGATGTGGAAACAACCAAGTGCTCATAAATACATGAGTGGATTAATAAAATGTGATATATATATGCCATGGAATACTACTCAGTCACAAAAAACAATGGTGAACTAAAACCTCTTGTATTATCCTGGATGTTGCTGGAGCCCATTCTCCTAAGTGAAGTATCACAAGAATGGAAAAGCAAGCACCATATGTACTCACCATCAAATTGGTATTAACTTCTCAACACTTATGTGCACATATGGAAGTAACATTCATCAGGTGTCAGGCAGGTGACGGGGGGAGGAGCGGATTGGTATAGTCACACCTAATGGGTGTGGTGTGTGCTGTCTGGGGGATGGGCATGCTTGTAGCTCTACCCAGGTGTGCAAAGGCAATGTATGTACCCTAAACATTACCCCTAAATTATTAACGTTAACCTAAATTATACCCCCCTAATATTCTAAAATTAAAAAAGAAAACATTTATTTACTCTCCTCCATATTAAAGTACTTAAAACCACCCAAAGACCATTTTTGGGAAAAAAATACATACTTATTGTGAAAGCAAAATATTCAAATTTCCCAAAAATTATCACCCCAGCCTTTCCTCCCTGACTTAGATGGTCCTCTGTATGTCTCCATCCATAACCTCCTGTCCCAGGCATCTGTGGGTTTGTTGTCCCTTGGCAGCTTTATAAGCAGTGCCTGCCACCTTTCCCGGCTGTATTCCTAGTTAAATAAGAGAAATGAAGGAGTCAATCCTTCAAGTATCCCTTTTGCAGGTTTGAAAAGATGTACATAAGAATTTGCAACTAACGTCTGCTCCAATTCTTCCACTTCATGGGGAACTGGCAACTGAGTTGCTGCTGCTCAAGACCAAGACTGTCATGTGCAAGGTGGTGGAGAGGTGAGCATGAGTGAAAACACCACACCCGTCTCCTGTCATTTTCGAGATGGCTCTTTCTTGACTGGGTGTTTCCCTGGGTGCTGCAACCTTTGGTTGTTTTCAAGAGCTCCTACAATTTTGGTTCTAACGGCTTCTTGTTGTCTTTTGTTGATGTTTCTGGGGGTGGTGGAATGAGAGCTTGGAGATTCCCAACCTGCCATTGCACTCATGTCCCTCTGCTAAACTCTTTTATTAGGTCTAATAGCTTTTTGTGGATTCTTTAGGAATATAAATATAAATCTCCCTCTATATGTACAATTATGTATGTGATTATATGGATTGCTTTTTAAACGTTAAATCAATCTTGCATACCTTGACAATGTTTTCACTCGTTCAGGTTTATAATCTTTTTATATATTCCTGGATTTGGTATGTAAGTATTTCGTTGAGTTTTTGTTTTTCTTTCTTGCATCTGTATTCTTAAGTGATATTGACATTTTTTTCTTGTGATTTTTTTGCCTGGTTTTGGTATCAATACATATTGGCCTCATATAATATGTTGGAACATATTTCTTCTTAATCTGTTTCTTGGGAGAGGTTGTAAAATATTGGCATTAATTTTTTTTTGAGTGTTTGGAAGAATTCACCAGTGAAGCCATCTGAATCTGGACTTTCTTTTGTGAGAAGTTCTAAAATTTTTAATTTTATTTCTTTATTTCTGGTGCTTTTATTTGGATTTTATGTTTTTTCTTGAATCAGTTTTTAAAGTTTGTTTATGTCTAGAAAGTTGTCCATTTTATCTAGATTGTTTAATATTTGGCATACAATTCTTTACAGTATTTCCTTAGAATCCTTTTTTATTCCTATAAAGTTAGCAGTAATTTTCCTTTTCTTTCCTGGTATTAGTAACCAAGTCTTCTTTTTTTCTAGTCTTTATTTTTCTAGTTTTTTCCCCTTTTTAGTCTTACTAAAGGTTTGTCAACTTGGCTGATCTTTCCAAAGAAACAACTATTGTGTTCATAGATTTTTTTTCCCTATTCTTTCCTATTATCTATTCCATTTATTTTACTCTAATCTTCATTAGATTTTTATTCTTCATTCTTAATTTCCTTCACTCTGCTTATTTTAGTTTCAATTTGTGCTTCTGTTTTTAGTTTTTTAAAGATAAATTATTAGATTATTGATTGGAGGTCTTCCTTATTTTTTAAAATAGGCATTTATGACTGAAAATTTCACTTTAACACTACTTTAGCTGCATCCAATAGAATTTGGTATGTTGTAGTTTTGTTTTCCTTCATCTCAAAGCATTTTAAAATTTCCCTTGAGATTTCTTCTTTGGCCCATTAATTATTAAATAGCATGTTGTTTAGTTTTCACAAATTTGTGTTTTTCATAAATGGTTTTCTTTTATCGATTTCTAATTACATTCCACAGTATTAGAAATCGTATTTGTATATTTTCAAGTCTTTTAAATTATTGAGACTTATTAAAGACATATAGTCTTTAATGAGGCTATTCCATGTGCTCTTGAGAAGAGTGTACATTCTGATGCTGCTGCGTGAAGTGTTCTGTAAGTGTCTGCTGAGTCGAGTTGGTTTAGAGTTTTGTTCAAGTCTTTTCTTTCCTTGGTTCTGATTCTGTATAGTTTTGGATTTAAAGAGGGGTATTGATATCTTGATCTATTATTGTTGAATTTTGTATTTCTCTTGTAAATTCTGTCAGTCTTTATTTCATGGGTTTTGGGGCTCTGTTTTTAGGTTCATACATGCTTATAAGGGTTATATAATCTTGATGAGTTGACCTTTTTGTGATTACAGAATATCCTTCATTTCTGCTAATAATTTTTATGTAAAGTGTATTTTGTCGATTGGTATTAACCACTCCTTCTCTCTTTTGCATACTATTACATAGTGTATCATTTTCTATTCAGTTACTTTCAATCTATTTTTGCCTTTGAATCTAAAGTGTGTCTCTCATAGATATATAATTGGGTCACAGTTTTTAATCCATTTTTCCAATCTCTTTTTAATGATATGTAAAATCCATTTATGGTATATTTGAAGGTATTACTAATAATTAAGGTAAAAAGCAATTTTTTATCTGTTTTTATATGTCATAACTTGTTTATTTATTCATGTATTACTACATTTTTTTGTGAAACTGATGTTATCTGGTGGACTTTTCTTTAGTATTTTTTTTTAATTATTTTCTTGGTGCTTGTCCTGTGAATTGCAATTAATGTCTTAACTTTAAACTTTATATTTTTGATTAACACCAAATTAAATTCAATAGTATAAAGAAAACTTTGTTCTTATGGTCTATTTCTTTCTCACTACTTTGTACTATGATGTTCGCACAAATTACATCTTTATGCGTTATGGGCCCATAAACACGGTTTACACTTACTACTTTATGCAGTTGTCTTTTAAGTCAGAGAGAAAAGAGTTGCAAACAAAATATACATTATACTGTCTTTATATTTACTTATATAGTTATCTTTAATGGTGCTTTTTATTTCTTCATGTAGGTTTGAGTTACTGTCAAATGTCCTTTCATTTAAACCCTAAGAACTCCCATTAGTAGGTCTTATAGGGAAGATTTGTAAGCAATGAATTTTGTTGGCTTATATTTATCTAGGAATGTCTTAACTTTTGCAGGATAATTTTTCTGGACATAGTGTTATTGGTTGACAGTCTTTTTCTTCTAGCATTTTGAGTATATCAGTGACTTCTGGCCTATGTTATTTTTGTTGGAAAAAATCAGCTGTTAATCTTATTTAGGGTTTTTTTTTTTTTTGGTGATGGTTTGTTTTTTTCTGCTGCTTTCAAGATTCTTTGTTTTTTGACAATTGGATTATGGTATATCTACCTGTGGTTCTCTTTTATTTTATCCTGTTTGGGAGTTTGCTGAGTTCAACGGATCTTTATCATAACTTTGGGTAGTTTTAACACATTATTTCTTCAAATATTCTTTCTTCACCTTTACTTCTCTTCCTTTCTTTTGTGATTCTCATTTTATGTTTATTTATGTGTTTTATGGTGTCTGACAGGGCTCTGAGACTGTGTTAATTGTCTGCAGTATTTCTCTTTCTATTGCCCGTATTAAATAATCTCAACTGACCTATCTTAAAGTTCTGACTCTTTATTTTGTCAGCTCTAATTTGCTGTTGAGAAACTCTAGTGAATTTTTTCCATCCAATTGTGTACTTTTTAACTCCAGAATTCATATTCGATACTTAAAAAATATAATTTCTGTGTATTAATATTATCATTTGGTGGGAAATTGATATCATAATTTTCTTAATTTCTTTAGACATGGTTTTCTTTAGCTAATTGAATATATTTAAAATAGCCGACTTAAAATCTCACTAGTAAGTCCACAACATTTAGGATAGTTTTTATTCATTGTGTGTTTTTTTTTGCCCCATGTTCAGCCCATACTTTTCTGTTTCTCTGCATATCTTGTAATTATTTTGTTGAGAAGTGGACATTTAAGACATATCACATGGCAGTTCCGGAATTCAGATTCCCTGCTTGTCAGGTTTTGCTATTATTCCTGTTGGTCATTTTTATTGTTGCTATTTGTCCATTTAGTGACTTTCTCAAACTGATTTTGTAAAGTTTGTATTCTTTGCCGTATGTGGCCACTAAACTCTGTGCTTGGTTAGCTCAATGGCCAGCTAATGGCTAATGATTAAACAGATACTTCCTCAAAGACTGGGAACCAGTAAGTCTCCAGCCTGACTGAAGGGCTCTGTGTGTGTGCTGGCTCGCGTCCAGGCAGCGTACAGTTCTGCCTTGGCCTTCACCTTCTACTTGTGCTGAGTTTCAGTGCCAGACAAAGGGAAGGGGTCTTTCCCCAACTTTCCTGAGCTTGAACACAGTGCTGGCCATGTGTACAGACCCATGCACAGGTGTGGATGCCTGGATTACCAGGAATAATTGGGGGTGTTTAGAAGACCTTATGGACATCTCATTCCCTAGATTTTCCTTTTTTGTTTTAGTCACCTTCTTGTCTGTACCCACTCTCACCACCTCCTCAGGCAGCTGCAATGCTAAACCCTTTGCTCTGGTTGTTTTCATCAAGGGTTCCTTGGGAAAATCCTTTTTCCACTGAGAGGATCGCGTCATATAAAGACAAGGCCTGAAAGTAGGAGTTTTCAGAGAACTCCCAGAAAGATCAAATTATGACTGTTTTCTGAGAATGCTGCTTTGGGGGAGCTGCACGCTTGCTCTCCCCCCTCCAACAGCTTCTAAGTCGCTGGCTTTCCCGTGACTGTGGCGCTGTCACTCACAAGGCAGCCACCGAGCTAAAGAGAGCGTGTTCGGGATAAGAGAAGTTAAAATGCTGTAAAACTTACTGTTCTGACTGAGATTAAGTTTTTTCTTGAATAAACAGTTCTCAGATTATTGTAAGCCTTTGAATGATTTCCAGAATTCTGAGAAAATTGATATTTACATTCTTTGCCAGTGTTCTCATTAATTTATTTAGAGAAGATTTTTTGGAGGTCAATACTCCACCAATCCTGCTAATGTCATTTCAAGTGATTTTTGTCAAAGGGGAAAAAGCAATTCCAAGGATTAAAAATGGCCTTTTCAGCCAATGTTGCTTGAGCAACAAGACAAAGACACGAACAAAAAAGAAACAAACAAACCTCAACCTAAACCACCTCCCACCTTAAACAAGTTAATTCATAATGAATCACGGACTTTAAACTGCACAGGGTTCTCCACAGAAACAGACAAATAGGAGAATACATTTAAAAAAAACATACAACATAAATAGGAGCCAGTGGTCAATTCTAGCTCCAGTGTGAAGGCCTGAGAAGCAGGAGAGCTGATGGTGTAAGTTCCAGTCTGAGTTTGGGTCTGAAAGCAGAAGACGCCGCTGATGTCCCAGCTCACAGGCAGTCTGGGGAGAGAGAGGTCTTCCTTCCTCCACCTTCCTATTCTGTTTACGCCTCCAGTGGGTTGGTCGGGGCCCAGCCACATTGGGGAGGGCAGTCTGCTTTAATCAGTCTACTCATTCAAATATTAATCTTATCCAGAAACATCCTCGCAAGCACACCCAGAATAATGTTTAACCAAATATCTGGGTACCTTATGGCCCAGTAAAATGAACAGATAAATTTAACTATCACAGAATTAAATGTAAAATATAGAACTTTAGTAAAAATAGGAGGAAATATTGAAAACCTAGGGCTAGGCAAAGAGTTCTTAGACTTGATACATATCAAGTACAATCCATAAAGCATGAATCGATATATTTGTTTCATCAAAATTATAAACTTTTGCTAGCTGAAAACATGTGCAAAGAGTAAATAAAAACAAAACTAAAAACTTGGAGAAATAATTTTCAAAATACATATGCAACAATGGAATAGTATCTGGTATATATATTTAAAGAATCTCAAAACTCTAAAGGTAGCAAAAAAGGCAATCAAATTAGATAATGAGTAAAAGACATTAACTGACATTTCACCAAAGAGGATACACAGATGAGCACATGAAATGATGTTCAACATCATTAGCAATCAGGAAATACAAGATAAATCACAAAAAGATATCACTGAATAACTAACTATCAGAATAGTTAAGATAAAAAATAGCGATAACACCAAATACTGGTGAGGAAACAGAAGAGTTGGGTTACTAATATTTTTCTGGTGGGAATGTAAAATTGCACAGCCACTCTGGAAAGCGTTTGGAATTTTTTTTTCCAACTAGACATACAATTACCACATGGCCCTACGATTGCCCTCTTGGGCATTTACCTAAAGAAATAAAAATTTATATTCATATAGAAACCTGAACGTGAATGTTCACAGCAGCTTTACCTGTAATAGCCGAAACTGGAATCAGTTCAGAGGTCCCACGGTATGTAAATGTTACAAAAGCTGTGGAAAATGCATACTATATAATAAAAGCAGTAAAAGGGAATGGACTATTGATGCACACAATGACTTGAATGAATCTCCAGGAAGTTATGCTGAATGAAAAAAGTCATTCCCAAAAGTTAAATACTGTACGATTCTGTTTATATTGTAACTGAGGGAATGGCATGAAAAAAACGGCAAAAATATTTTCTGCCTCTTAAAAACATCCTCCACTCCCTTTTGAGAACTAAAGCCTGTACCCCTGCCTCAGGCCAGCAGCCAGGAGGGGCAAGGCCAGTCTTTTGTTTATTTGTGCAACAAGAGATGGCCCAGCCCAACCTGGTAAAGGGAGGTCCTGGGCGGAGGTCAGGAGATTGTCTTCAGTGAGATGGGATCATCAGAATCATCAACTGCAGTTGAACAGTAATTGCTTGGAGCTGAGAACCCATCCTTTAAAAGCTCTGTATTTCTGATTACTAAGAGGACGATGGCATTTCAGACAGGAATCTCTATCCTCCTCCTCTGCTGGCAAAGTAATAAAACTTCTCTTTCCTTCCTCTGCAAACCACTTGTCCTCGTTCTTCTGATTTGGCTTTGTGGACAGCTGCTGAGTTTTCAGTAACAATATAACTTTTGAAATGACAACATTTTTGAAATAAACAACAGATTACTGGTTGTCAAAGATTATCTGTGAGGGGGCTATGGTTATAAATAGGAAACAAAGGGTTTTTGCAGTGATGAATGCTAGATTTCATGATTCTGGTTGTGGAAGCTAGATCTTATGCATGTGATAAAATTGTATAGTACTAAAATATACATACACACATATTGACACACGTGGAAAGATGAGTACAAGTAAAATTGCAGAAAACTAAAAAAGATTGGTGGATTGTGTCAATCTTAGAATAAAGGTTTTGATGTTATTCTATAGTTTTTCACAGTATTACCATGGATGCAAAATGGGAAAATTTTAAAAGATATCTTGATTTATTTCTTACAACTACATGTGAACTTACAATGATCTCAATAAAAATTCAATTTAAAAAAGTACACCAAGACTTCTAGTTTCAGCTCTGGCATGTCAATATCTTGGGAGTCATTACTTCAATTCTTATAACAAGAAAATCATCTGAAAAACTGAGAATTAAGGACTTTTACTTTACTTATCACAGAATTGAGGTCACAGGGCCACCCACCTTCCTGAAATTAGGAAAGGCAGGCACACACAAAGCCTCACTGTGAAGGTCTGCTACCAGAAGCAGACCCTGCAGGAGATTGGATTATTGGGACACATAGAGGGCAGACATGATGCATGTGTGGTAAGCAGCCAAGAAAGATGCCCTCATGACTCTGACAGGGGGAGGGGAAGTTATTCATTCTGAAAGACAGTCAGAGTGTTTCCCATGACAAAGGCCTATTATCCAGGGAACAGAACTTTATCAGAGCTCTATTCCACTCAGGAGGAAGAGCACCTTCCCAACTCTAGCCAGCTCTAGCTTTACCGACTCGCTTAGGGAGGAGCTAGGAAACACTTGTGACAGTCACAACTCAGGGACTCTGAGCCACTAAAAGACTGCAATTTAATCAGATTATGGAATACTTCTCTCCACCACCTCTTCCCATCACATGACAGGACTCTAGGGGAATAGCAGTGGACTGCAGCTGACAGGACTTCAAGACACAACCTCCGTTGAGCAGAAAGGTAAAGGGGACACAAAAGCAAGGACATTGGAGAAATCGGAGGCCTCTGGGACACAGAGAAAACATTAAGCAAATCCCACTCCTTGCTGGATTAACATAAGATCTCAAACTAAAGATCTATCTACCTCAGCTCCTTTTACCCATGTCTAGGTTTCCAATAAAATTATAAAACTTGCTAAAGGACAAGAAAAAACAGTCTAAGAGACAAAGTAAGCATCCAAACTAAACTCAGAGAAGATAGAATTTTGGAATTATCAGACAGGAAATTTAAAATTGATTAATATGCTGACGGTTCTAATGGAAAAGGTAGACAGCATCTAAGAACAGCTAGATAATGTAAGAATAAACATGGAAAACTTATGAAAGAATCAAAAGAAAATCTAGAAGTAAAACACTGTAAACAGAAGTGAAGAATGCTTCTGATGACCTCATCAGTAGACTGGAGGAGGCCGAGGAAGGAATTGATGAGCTTGAAGATACATCAGCAGATATTTCCCAAACTGAAATGCAATGAGGAAAGAGAATGAAAAAACAGAATATAATATATAAGAACTGTGGAACAATTTTAAAAGGGATAACACACACACGTCAGAAGGAAAAGAAAGTGAGAATGAAATAGAAGAAAAAGTTGAAGTAATAATGGCCAAAATTTTTCCAAAATTAATGACAGACATGAAACCACAGATACAGAAATCTTAGAAATTTCAAGCAGGATGAACACCAAAAGAAAAAACAAAAATCTCCACTTAGACATATATCCAAACAGAAGCAAATCAAATACACAGATAAAAACCTAGAAAGAAGCCAGAGGTAAAAAGCAAAACATAAAACCTAAGCTATTTAAGGACCAAGGATAAGAATTGTGTGGACTTGTCATCAGAAACCTTGTAAGCAAGAGTTGAGTAAAATATTGTGTTGAAAGAAAAAATAATCTACCTATAAACAGTATGCTTTTCCCCTAAGATTGAGAACAAGGCCAAGATGCCCTTTCTCACCACTCCTATTCAGCATCAGGCTAGATGTCCCAACTAGTACAATTAAGCTAGTTCAACTACACAAGAAAAAGAAATAAAAGGTCTACAGATTAGGGAGGGAAAAATAAAACTGTCTTTGTTCACACATGATATGCTTGTGTGGAACTGACAAAATTACTAGAACTAATAACTAATTACAACAAAGTTGTAGGTTATAAGGTTAATATGCAAAAGTCAATTGCATTCCTATATACCAACAATGAACAATATAATTTTGAAATTAAAAAAATACCTTTTGTTGTTACTGTAATTGCCTTTGGGGTCTTCTTCATAAATTCTTTGCCTAGGCCAATGTCTAGAAGAGAATTTCCAGCTTCTTCCTCTAGAGTTCTAATAGTTTCACTCCTTAGGTTTAGATCTGTGATCCAGCGTGAATTGATTTTTGTGAGAGGTGAGAGGTGTGG
>CAUYSK010062669.1:0-12970 GCA_963575035.1 Avahi laniger
GGCCTGGGAAGGATCACACGCTCCAATTTTGGAGTCTCCAACAATTGTGACTGAGTTGTGCTGGAGAGAGAAACAGGGAGCCAGAAACTGCATTTTTTCCAACACTCTTGAGAGGAATAGAATGATTCATTAAAAAAAAAAAATCAATGATCTGTGCATATATCCAAGAACATTCAATAAAGTCTTGTCTGGGAGAGCAAAAATAAATCTGAACCAATCTAAATATCTTTCAATGAGTGAATGATTAAATAAATTTTGGCATTCCCACATAAACGGAATGCTATACATTCTAAAAAAATAAGGCTAATTCATATACACTGGCGAGGAAATATGGTTACAACATGTTTACCATAAGTAATAGATTGTCGCATATTAATATAAATAGTAAAATTTATTTAGAAACTTTAAAATAGATGATACTCTCAGAAATCTGACGGTACGCATAGGAGAATGTGTACTCAACAGACGTTTCCAGGGTTTGGAGTGGACAAAGCTGTTAGGTAAGGTGAGACTCATTTCTTTTCATAGCCACACAAATTCTTTAACCCTTTTTCTTGTAAAGTAGAAAACAGATAAATAAAAGTGCACAAACCACGCAGGGGAGATGGGTTAAATCTTAAACCACCGTTTGTGAGCCCACAATCTAGATCAAGGAACATACAAGTCCCAGCAATGCAGAACCCCTCCTCGCGCCCCTGCTCACTCACCCTCCTCCCCCCTGCCCGCCCCCCGGCCCACAGTGAAAACCATTTTGACTCTTATGATCACCACATTCTTGCTTTTCTTTGTGGCTTGCCAACTAAGCGCGTGTTTCCACACACTGTAGAACAGTCCCGCCTGCTTGCGAACTTCGTATAAACAGAATAATCTAGCATGAATTCTGTTGTGGGGACTTCTCTTGTCCAGTATTATGCATATAAAATCCATCCCTATTGCAGGGTGCAGCGGTTTATTTTCCTTTGTATATGTGTGTGAATAGATGAATGAATGAATGTATGAATCCTGTGTATGAATAGATCACGATCCATTTGTCTGTCCAGCTATTGAGGGACTGACTTACAGTGTTGAGCTCTCGTGAATAATGTTGCTGTGACCATCCAGGTGCACAGGCCCTGGGGCGCACTTGCGTGCATTTCTGCTGAGAACACTGTGTTCCCAGCAGTGGAATTACGGAATAGCAGGGCGTGTGTGGCTTCGTGTCAAGTAGATGATGACAGACTGCGTTACCCCCACGAACTGTGGAGTCCCTCTTGCTCCATAGCCTTTCTGACACTAGATATTGTCATTTTAAAACTTTTTTTAGCTGTATTAATGGGCATAGAGGGATATCTCCTTATGGTTTTAATTTGCATTTCCACCATTCTTAGTGAACTTGTTTATTGGCTATTTGGATGACCTCTGGTGAATTGTCCGTTTACATCTCAAGAGCATTTTTTTCTACTGGATTGCTTGACTTTCTTTTTTTTTTTATTTTTAGAAGTTTTTTAAAAAAATAAATTCAAGAGATGAGCCCACTCTATCTGTTGCGAATACTTTCTCCCACGTGTGGCTTCCCTTTCTACTCTGTTAGTGACGACTCTTGACAAACAACTCCAATATAGTCAGACTTATCAGCATTTTCTCCATGGTTCTGTGTGGTTTGTGTGTCCAGTTTAAGAACTCTTTCCCTACATTAAAGCTATTAAGATATTCTTTCTGTTAACTTCTAGAAATTTTATCGTTTTGTTTTTCACACTTAGCTATGTAATCTACCCGAAGTTGATTTTTGTGTTTGGCATGAGGTAAATATCTAGTTTCATTTTGCCTCTATATATAGATATTCCTATAGATATCTAATTGTTCTAGAACCACGTTTGGAAAGAAGTATTCTTACTGCCACATTTGCAGTAAATTGCATGCATATGTGTGCATAAATTTGCTTCTAGGATTTCTATTATATTCTTCTCAGCTATTTTTTTTTCTATTCTTATGCCAGTGCTTTATTGTCTTAATAACTGTACCTTCATAATAAGACATAATATTCAGCGGATCAAATTTGCCCACTCCTTTTTTTTCCCCTTAAGAATGTCTTGGCTAGACATAGTCCATTACAGTTCCTTGTATATTTTAGTATTAGTTTGTCAAGTTCCACACACATGTAGAACAGTAGCATTTTTATTAGAACTGCATTATGACTATAGATCAAACTGGCGATATTTGACATCTTTATGATACTGAAACTTGAAACCATGTTCATGGTATATGTTCTCATTTATTGAGATCTTCTTTGCTTTCTTTCAATACCATTTTATAGTTTTCTACATTGAGAGTTTCCACGTATTGTGCTAGATTTATGGCGCTGATGTGTGTATCATCCATAGTGCATGCCATGGTACCCACCTGAGCCTTCCCTCTGGGACCGGAGCACTCACTTCCTCAGCTGCTGGGAGCGTCAGGGGTTCACAGAGCTCAGCTGAGTCTCTCCCCAGAGCTTGTCCTCAGCTGAGGAGGGCCATCTGGCCTAAGGTCATACTCACTTTCAAAGAGCATTCAGTGCTTGTTCGATGTAAGTGTACAAAAGCTCGCTAGTCATTTGGGACACCTTTGAAGGGCCATCCCAACTTCACTGCATGGAAATTAAAATTTTCCCTTTGCTCAATCTTACTTTCTTCACTCCCCACAAGTGTTGGTTTTCAGAATACTTTCTAGCAAGTTATGGAAATATCTAGCTCAGAATCTTCTTCATGCAGATCTCAAATAGTTGCAGCCTTTTTATAAAATTTTAATTTTTTCCTCATGTATGGAAATGCAATTGAATTTTGTGCAATGAATCTGTATTTATACAAATGTATTTTGTACAGTTTGCTATCTTAGTAATACATTTTCAAGTTTTATCTGTATAGTTTTTTTTTTTTTAGAGATGGGGTCTTGCTATGTTGTCCAGGCTAGAACAAAGTGGCTATTCATAGGCATAATCATAGAGCACTACAGCCTTGAACTCCTGGGCTCAAATGATCCTCTTGCCTCACCCTCCTGAGTTGCTGGGACTAGAGGCACACACCACTGCATCAGGTTTACTTTATAGTTTTGATTGTCTACATATGCAAACATATTATCTATGAGTCATGACATTTTTTTTCTTCCTTTATTGTCATTATACGTTTTATTTCTTTGTTTTGCCCTATTGAAAAATCTAGACTTCCAGTATAATTTGAATAGACCTGGTGATAGTGCGTTTCTTGGTTTCATCTTGAACTCTGGGGAAGGCTTTCAACATAGTAGCATTAAGTAAAGTTTGATGTAGGTTTTATTTTTCAGAACCTATTGGATTAAAGATCCTTAAAGAAGGATTGCCTCCTTTTGTTCCTAGTTTGTAAGAGATTTTTTTCATGAGTAGGTGTTAACTATTACAAAATATTTTTCCTGTATTTGTTGAAGTCATAATAATATTTTGCTCCTTCATTCTCTTAAAGTAGTGAAATACACGTTTGATTTTCAAACGTTCAAACCAGCTTGTGTTACTGGGGATAACCCAAATGAGTGGTTTTACAGAATCTTTTTTATATAAAAATGGATTTGTTTGGCTAATTTTTTGCTTGGCGTTTTTTAAATCTAGGTCCATGAGTGAGACTGGCTTATAATTTTCTTTATTATCACATTACTTTATTGTAGCATCAAGGTTATGTTGGTCCCGCATATAAAACTGCAGCTGTTTCTCTCTCTATGAGTCATTTGTTACTGTGTGGCAAGTTATCCCCAAACTTAGTGCTTTAAAACAACATGGATGGCCTCAGTTTCTTTGGGTCAAGGAAGGCTTAGCTGGGCCCTCGTGCCTACCAGAATCGAAGGTCCGCCGTCCTCTCAAGGCCTGACTGGCGAAGACCCTTAGGCTCACGTGCAAGGTCGTGCCAACATGTTTGGATCGAGACCTCAGTTTCTCACGAGCTGTTGGCACGAGGCCACCCGCTCAGTTCCTCGTCATGTGAGCCTCTCCACAGGGCAGCTCGCAAGCCGCTGGCTTCATCGAAGTGAGACAGCCTGGTGGCAGGACAGAAGTCACCATCTTCTGCAACGTGATCTTGCTGTCCCTCATTTATGGAGTCACTAGCTCTAGTCCACACCAAGGGAGGGGGATTACACCCGGGTGCGAAGACCAGGAAGTGCGGATCAGAGAGAGCCATTTCAGGAGCTTCCTAACACATCTCATTTCCCGTTCACTAGAAAATTTGATGCACAATTTGTGCATTTCTTTCTACGTATTTCAAGTTATTTGGTAAAAGGGAATCTAATTTTTAATATTTTTTAATTGTGGGAAAATTTTCGCATTCAATTTCTTTAATAGTGAAAGAAACATTACACTTCTTTTGTCCGTGCTGATAAATACTACTTTTCAAGGATCGTGACCTTTCCATCTACGCGTTGAAATTTATTCGCTGTTTATAATATCCTCTTTGAGCGTAGGCCGTGCAGTGATGGCCACGTTTTCATTTCTGACATCGGTTTTTTGTGCGTTCTTGTACCACTTTTCCTTGATCAGTCTTGCCAAAAGTGTATGAGTTTTATCATTCCTTTCCAAGAATCAGTTATTGGCTACATTGACTTTTTATTTCTCTTTATATTTGTGCCTTTTTTTGGGTTTGCATGATATATCTTTTGTTTATCTTTCGGTTTTCAAGTTTCTATAGGATTATGTTTTAGGTATGTCTTTTGTGAACACCATATAACTGAATTTTACAAAAGTTTAAGTTTCAATCTACAATATGTTGATTTCTCTCATGCTTCTTTTACTTGCCTTCTTTTGGTATGAGACTTCTTTAAAAGCCAGGCTTGCAGAGACCTAAGTTACATGTGGCAGAACTGTGTAATTTAAAATGCATACTTGGTGCATTGTGAGAAATGAATCTGCTCATGTAACCACCACAGCCATGACACAGAGCATTTCCACCAGGGCTGCATGACGCCTTGTCTCTATTGTCGTGGGTCCCTTCCCCTGTGCCCCGGACCGTGGCAACTACTTGCCCGATTTCTGTGCCTCTGACTCTGTATTTTTCTAAATGTCATAGAAATGGGATCATATAGCATGTACCTTTTTGTATCTGGCTCCCTTCACTTCATAATGCTGTCAAGGTTCATGCATGTTATTGCATGTGTCAAGAGCTAGTTTCTTTTTATGGCCAAGTAGTATTCGAGTGCATGGACACACCGCATGTTTTCATCATTTCTCCAATTGACGTCCGAGTGGCTATATCATTAGCATACATGTCCTTTGCATTTTAATTAATCTTACTTAGGAAAATATCCATAAACAGAATTTTTGCATCATGCAGTAGGGGTAAATTTAATTCCATAGGAAACTGGCAAATTGTTTTCCAAAAGCAATACTATTCAGCACTCTCACCAGCAGTGTACAAAAATTCCAGTACTTTGCATTCTTGGTATCACTCGGTATTGTCAGTAGTTTTAACTGTATTTTTTATTTTCACCAATCTGATAAGTGTGGAGTGGTATCTCATTGTAGTTCACATTTGCATTTCCCTAATCTAAGCCCTCACAGCTAACTGTGGAATAGGGAACGGCCCCTGCCAGCGAGACTAGTCTTCACTGCTCACCACTCAGCGACGCCTCACACTGGTCACCATAGGGCCCCCAGGGATGATGACACAGAACCGCATATACCCAACAGGGTGCCGGAAGGGCCTCCCCAAGCTGGGATAATGGGGGCGTGGACCACACTGTTACACCTACATCATTTTATTTAATTCTCTAGTGAGATAGGTGTTTCCACGTTACAGATAAAAACACTGAAGCTTAGCATATTTATGTAATTTTCCCCAACCCACAGAGCTGGTAAGCAGAGGTGCCAGAATTTTCGTAATCGATCTTGCCACCTCCCATCTCTCCCTCCTCTGATCCATTCTATAAAACTTTGCCCGATTCATCTTACGGAAGCATGGTCTTCACTGCCTTACTCTCCTGCACAAAATACAGAAATCCCTTCAAATGGCTCTCATTTAGCTATTGAATTGCTTAAAAACTCCTCTCTGGTGTACAGTGTGCTTCACAATGAGACCATGGCAGCTTTGCTGCCAAAGGTCAACATATTTCTCTTTTGGAAAATTGACAGTTACTATAGAACTTGTTCCTTTTCTCCCAGAGGATCTGTAGTTTTGGTCATTCAATAATCACAGACACATAAATAGTGAAATAACCAGGCGGAGGAAAGAAAAAATTGAAAAATGTAACCACGTGATAAGGTTAGGTGGAAGCAAGTGGGACCTCAGAAGAAGAACCATCTTATTAGAGTGGACGTCTCGGGATTCCTAGAAGAGGCCTAGGAGGCAGCGGACCAGATGGAACAGAACTCTCTAGAGTTCATCCTTTCACACAAACACCAAATTCAACAACTATGCATGCAAGCAAGCACCCTCAGAAGAACCAAAACTCAGGTGAGCAATCACACTACCTGGTTGTAACATTATAGCAAGGAAAGAGGCACTGGAGAGGGCAGAAGAGACAATCCTGCGCCACCCTGCCCCATCCCCATCCCCCGGCCGTGCCACGCCTGCATGCCAAGAGCAGAAGGAATCTGTGTGCCAGGGGGAGGGAGACTGTGGGAATTGAAATAGAAACTCAGGCCCACCCTGACACAGGGGAACACAGCACAGGGCGTGTGGTGCCCATCGAGGGAGCATTTAGCCCAGCCTGGCCAGAGGGAAATCTTCCACCCCAAAATCTGAGCTCCTGCCAGCTGACAAAAGCAGTCTGGGGCTTGGACTAAATTCCTAAGGCAGTCGGGCCACAAAGGCTGAAGTTCAGAGCCAGTGGACTTGGCATGCACGTGACCCAGCAAGACGGCAGCGGCAACAGTCAAGCCAGGGCCTGTGTCACCTCCCCGAGCTCCGGGCAGTGCAGCTCAGGGACAGACTTCTTCCACGAGAGGAAAGTAAAGGGAAGAGTTCAGAAGACTTTGTTTTGCAACGTGGGTACCAGCTGAGCCACAATAAAATAAAGTACCAAGCAGACCCCGGAGGCCCCTGAGTCCAGGCCTTAGTTCCAGGATGGCATTTCTGGAACCCCCCTGGGCCAGAAGGAAACATGCAGCCCATGTCGCTCCTACCTCAGTTCCAGCAGCCCAGAACACAGAGTGAGAGACTGTGCCTGCTAATCCAGGGAATTGTCCCATATCTTCCCCAGGACCATGAAGGTGGTATCACCAGGAGTTTGTAAGAGTCACAGCATTACTGGGCTTGGTGCATCTGCACTGATGATATGGCTGAGCGAGCAAAGACTTAGATCACACCAACTCAACTTCCTTCGAATATCCGGAAAGCATTCTCAAGAAGGACAAGTCCAGACTGTGAAGATTAAAATAAATACCTAACTTTTTAATGCTCAGACATTGATGAATATCCACAAGCATCAAGAATATCCAGGAAAACATGACCTCACCAAACGAAATAAATAAGGTACCAGTGACCAATCCTGGAGAGATGGAGATATGTGATCTTTCAGACAAAGAATTCAAAATAGCTGTCCCGAAGAAGCTCAGTGAACTTCAAGAGAATACAGAGAAAGAATTCGGAAATCTATCAGGGAAATTTAACAAAGAGATTGAAGTAATTAAAAAAGCAGAAATTCTGGAGCTAAGGAATTCAATTGACAAACAGAAATGCATCAGAGTCTCTTGACAGCAGAGTCGACCAAGCAGAAGAAAGAATTGGTGAGCTCGATGACAGGCTACTTGAAAATACACAGTCAGAAGAGAAAAAAGAAGGAAACATACCAGCAAAATCTACAAGATAGCCTCAAAAGGGCAAATCTAAGAGTTGCTGGCCTTAAAGAAGAGGTGGAGAGGGAATTTGGGACAGAAAGTTTATTCGAAGAAATAATAACAAAGAATTTTCCAAACCTAGAGAAAGGTATCAATGTTCAAGTACAAGAAGATCATAGAACACCAAGCAAATTTAACCCAAAGAAGACTACCTCGAGGCATTTAATAACCAAGCTCCAAAAAGTGATGATAAAGAAAAGGTCTTAAGAGAAGCAAGAAAAAAGAAAAATATAACATATAAAGGAGCTCCAATACGTCTTAGTCTGTTCAGGTTTCTATAGCAAAAATACCATAAGCCGGATACCTTATAAACAGCAGAAATTTATTTTGTACATTTCTGGAGGCTAGAAAGTCCAAGACCAGGTACTGGCAGATTCCATGTCTGGTGAGGGCCTGTTCCCTAGTTCATAGTCGGCTGTCTTCTTGCTGTGTCCTCGCATTGCGGGAAGGACAAGGGAGCACTCTGAGTTTTTTTCTGTTTTTTTTTTATAGAGACACTAACCCATTCATGCGGACTTCACTCCCGCGACCTAATCACTTCCCGAAGGTGCGACCTCTAAATATTAATGCATTAGTGATCAGGTTTCAGCATATGAATTTGGGGGCGAAGGGACATGAACATTCAGTCTATGACAAGTAGGAATCAGAAGATGTGTGTCTATGTGGACGGGAGGTCTCTTACATGTACTTCAGCGTCCCTTTTCTGAATCTGTAACGTGGTTTTTGCATTATTTTTACTTTCCCCTTTTTCTGTCTTGGACACAGATATGCTTCCTTGAGGAACTTCCTTTTATTTAGTACACTTTCTTTTCAGTGTCCAACATTCAAATTCCTACCTCTTTCTACACTCCCTTCGATAGTTTGAAATGTCCTGTGCTCTCTCTTGCCCATTTTTGCTCTTAGGTGGCTTTTGGTAATTTATATGACTTTGACCTTCCTATTTCAATAGGATCTGGATTATTTTTATAACTACCTTAACCATTATACTTTTTCTTGCCAAACAACTTATTTTCCAGTTTGGGGCAATTTTATTTATGTCTGTGGGACCCACCTTGTTGAATTATTAGCCAAGTACACTCCAAACACCCTTCAACACTCAGAGAAATCATTTAATGAAGAGATAGAATTGAATAGCGAATCTCACAAGGGAAGAGCCAGAACCTCTTTGTCTTCTATTTGCAGGTTTGCTCTATCTTATCTTTTGGCTGACTTGACATTCAGTTTTGTGGCCAAGGTTATTGTCTCTCAAACATGAGGTTATTTTCCCTCTTTATTTGCTATTTATACCATTTGTCAAAAGCCGTATTGTTAGAATCAGTATGTTCATTTAGATATCTTTGAGCCTGAGGCTTTTAGAACTGGAAGATACGTTGGCAACCGTCTGGCTCAAAGACTTATTGCACATGTGCTTTAATTGTGCCCTCTGTTGACTGCTTGTTACAACCAAAGACTCTTCATCCGTATGATAACTAGTGCGTTTGGCGCACAGTAACTGCAGGAGATTTTTTTAACTATCAAAGTATAATTCACAAAAAGTAAATATCAAGTAGAAAAAATAATTAAGAGCAGTATGAATGTGAAACCTTAATTCAGAAGACACTTTATCAACATGCTCATCTAATGCTGGTGATGAGTCAAGTATGGTCTGATAATTGGGAAGGTACAGTGATTGAATACTTAGTTTGTATTTAATTATAGAGGGAGCATTAATCTCCATCAAAATAAGTGTTTAAGCTTCATAAAAATGCAGAGAAAGAAACTCTTTCTCAATGACCCATAACTATTACTTTAAATACCTGCATAATATTACTTTAAATGCCTGCATTCTTGTACACAGGCAGGTACTTTATAAAATATAAGCAGTGTAATTAAAAGATCAGCATTGTATAACAGAGACATAATGGCCTCTTACGCATTTATATGTTTACAGAGAAGTATTATTCCATTCACTCAATGTTCATGAGGATATTGAATATACTATACTGTCTTTTCTCAGGACAAATAGAAATATCTCCCCATTTTCTTACCTCTCAGAGACTGAGGCTAAGAATGAACCATGGCTAAAATTAAACCAGTTGCAGTTTTATAGTCAAAGAACCTGTCATTGTATAGTTTTGAGATAGTCCAGTAAGGAATGGGCCTCTTTATTAGATTTGGCTGGTACAAAGGGGTAGATGAATTAGAGGAGAGGATGAGGGAAAGGAATAAAGATTCCTTTACAAACTAACATAATGTATTGATTATACTGTGAGAATTTGTCTTTCCAAATTATAGAGCCTTCAGAAAAAACATTTCTAGCATCCTTGTGGTTTATTTATTTTATCTCTCAGAATTAATGCTTTTCTTTAAGACATGTCTTGATGTGTATATGCTTATTGTGCTTATTTTAGTTCAAAATTTCTCGTGCTTAAGTTCAAAATTTCTTGATGAGAAATCAAGTTCCTATGACTTGGGTTGCTGGAAGATCTGGAAGGAAAATAGATTTAGAAGGCCTATACCATCTTTGGACCACCATTTTTCAGACTTTGAAATGTCAAAGGGTAAAACTCCACCCTGATGAAGCATCTACGCCTACTCCCGTGGGTGTTAATCTGGGCCTGTGGTTCTTAAACCTGAGTTTGCATCAGAATCACATGGAACTCTTGTTATAGCAGATTGCTTGGGTCTTACTTCAAAGAAGTTCCCAGGTGATGATATTTCTTGTAAGAGGATCACATTTTGAGAACCACTCAGAAACACTGATCTAGTCTCAACAATTCAGATATGAACAAATGATGTGCTAGAGAGATAAAGCTGTAGTCTAGCAAAAAATAACCCATCTTGGTAAGGGAAAGACTTTCTTAAAGACATCTGGATGTTTTGTAAATGTTATGTCATTTACACAACAGTTTAATTCTATAGTTGGAGTTTCAGAGGGCTGGCGTGACTTTCCAGGACATCTCAATAGACATACAGAAGAAGTGTTTTTCTTGAAAGTTAGGTCTTGAAAAATGGCTTTTATATGATTCTAGATTTTTC
Source organism: Avahi laniger (assembly GCA_963575035.1). NCBI lineage: Eukaryota > Metazoa > Chordata > Mammalia > Primates > Indriidae > Avahi > Avahi laniger. Next base: position 10,829 of record CAUYSK010062669.1, read on the forward strand.
AGCTTGAACATAATGACAGAGGTCATGCAGTATAAGTCTGCTGCTACACTACTGCTGGGGACCCAAACACTGATACGACCAGTACTACTAGGTCCTGATGAGATTTTATTTTTAAAAATAGAGATCTTGTCTTAATCCATTTGATCTGCTGTAACAAAATATGGTTTACTGGGTGGAGTATAAACAAATGAGCTCTTTGGGACCCTTTTTGTAAGGGCACTAATCCCATTCGTGAGGACTCTGCCCTCGTGACCTAATCACCTACCAAAGATTTCACCTCCTAATATCATCACCTTGGAGGTTAGGGGTTCAGCTTATAAACTTGGGTGGAGCATAAACATTCAGTCCATTATAGATAGCCAGGTTTGAGCCCCCATTATCCTAACTTAGTATGTTTGGAATGGGGCCAGGAATATATTTTTTAAAAAAGATTCCCAGAGGATTCTGATTGACAGAACTATAAAGCACTGAATTAGTGTAACCTCCCACCCCGTGTCCCCAGGCAGGCCCATCCAATATCTGCACTGGAGGAACATCCATTCTCTCCAAGATCAGCTGCTTTATTATTGCAACAGCTGTAATGTGTGAAAATTCATAATTATGTTGAATCACATCTTGACCTTCAACCCGATACTCTTACGATCATTTTTTGGCACTAGTTTTGCTTTTTATGTGGCAAAGTACAATAAATATTCTTCTTTATGGCAATTTTTTGACTTTTTTCCTAGACTTTTTTCCTGAAAGCTCCCTATCCATAATTTAGTCAAATGTTCATTTAAAACATGACCTACACGATCTTCTACATTCATGCCACATTCCAATTTGTCAAAATTGCATTTTAATGTCTGGAATTTAGAATTGAAAATGATGTTCTATTCCAGCTTAGAAATCTAGCCATTGGACATTTCTTAATATAATCTGAGACAGTGTTGGCTTTTTTTTTAAAAAATCATATCATGCAGTTGAATTATATAAAACTTTCAATTAACTAGTTTTCCCAACCTCGCGTGTGTGTGTGTGCGCGCGCGTGTGTGTGCGTGTGCATGCGTGCGTACTCATTGGTGCACGTGTACACTTTTTAAACAGAGCACTGGGAGATGGATAACTGCAGGAATCATAATTTCATATACCCATAGTGGGGTAGCAGGTAAAAAAATATGTGAATTAGGCCAGTTGTAAGTAATTAGGAGTGGTAGAGTCTATAGCAAGCTGGAGAGGGAATTTTTCACTTAAGTCTTTAAAATTAAAAAATCTTTAAAAATATTACCAAAGTATTACACAAACTATATCAAATCAAAACTTCATCAATGAACCAAATTTGGTCAAAATGAAGCCATTTTTAGCCTCTACCTTTGAGGCAAAAAGTTGAGAGTATTGGAAGGCGGTTCCATAGTTTCTTGTGTTGTTGAAATTTTTGAAAAACGGTCTTTAGGAATAAGATAAGACGGTCCCATTTTGCCGTATGTCCTTTGAGATTTGCAATTTTTGAAGACGTGCTAATAATTTTAGTTTTCCTGTTCAGAATCAGAGTCAGAGCAAAAATACATCACTGTGGCATACATTTTCCCCTTAATTCTACAAATAATTTTGCTATATAAAAAACAAGAGTAAGAAAGATACTTTCCACTAAGGCAAGGACAACTTGATTGCTTTCCCTTCGTCAATGGTGGAGAAAACAAGTCCTCTTGGTGCAGACCCTCTTTGTTCTGAGAATAAGCGCTTGAAATGACTCTCTTATTTAGTTATTGGCAAGGCAAGTTGTCCCTAATTTCCCCGAGAAAAGTGTAACAAGACCTGCTTTGTCTTTGAAGCTAAACAGAGCATTTACTCCGAATATCCTTGGTTTGTAAAGCTCTGTAGAGGAGTTGGAAAAATTTTCATGAGGACCAGAAAGTCACCTGAGAGCAAAGGGGTGAAGATCTTAATCCTTTTTATTTATAGTTAAAAATTTAAGAAAATACCCAATGGAAGAAATAGTTCTGATTGACATTCATTTATAAAAAAGCTGTCTAAGGTATGATAAGTAAAAAATAGATTATCAAACAGTATTTACGATATGATCTTATTTAAAAATACACTTATGTTTGAATAAATATTCATAGAAAAACGTTTTGGACAATATAAACCACTGTGTATATTCTT
>CAUYSK010062670.1:0-15847 GCA_963575035.1 Avahi laniger
GTAGGTGATGTTTATGGGTGAGATTCACCCACACTCTTTATGATGCATCAGTAGATGCAGTAAAAATGTATATAGGATGACCTTCCTGTCACTGGGTGGCACTTTCTGGGAGGAGTGAGCTGCATTGCTGTTTTTGGGTCCTGTAGGCAGCTATTGTTCCTCTATCGAGGCCCTCTTGTGCCTCAGGTGGTGGGTGGGTCCCTGGGACTTCCAGGTGTGTCCTTATTCTCCACCTCAGTGGGAGCAGGTCTGGGTGTGAGTCTCGGTGATGCTGGGTTGCGTTAGCCTCCCCTCAGACTCCACAACTGCTGTTAGCAGGGATCAAATGTCTGTTCTTTGTTTCTGTGCAAAGCTGCCAGGAGGGGCTGAAATGGGTCCACTCAGCTGAAAGTCTGGGCTTGGGGGTGGGGTTGTCCGAGATCCACACTCTGGAACAGGTCTTGCTCCCCTCTACTCTCCCCTTCTCTGTGGCCTCTGCCAGGACTCTGCCAGCAAGTGGGACCTCAGGCCGATGTGTCTCCCCTGGCTGTGATGTGGGCCAAGAGGTTCCCTACCCAAGATCGCAGCCTGAGCTGGGTGCACAGCCCTCTTTTTGGAGGAGGGTTGTCACTCAGGCACTCTGATCTGCCCCTGAAGGTGCACACTCCTCAGTAGGCTTTTTCTCAGATCTCCCTTCTGTGCCCCAGGGCAGTGTGATTGTGACCTGGGTATATGGGGTCTGGTATGCAGATCTGTCCCCTGGGCCCTGGAGATCAATCCCTAACTCTGCCAAGGGGAGGGGTGTTGGTCTTCAAACAGCTACAGGATGCCCAAGCTGGATCTATGTCACTCCACCTCTGGATTTGCTCAACTCTCTTGGAGTCTCAAGGCAAGCAGCACCTGGGAGGGCTGGCATTTAGGGAGCTCACTGTCTTAGTACTCCTCAGTCTCCTGTAGGGCCCCAAAAGAAAAGGTCCTGTTCCTTGGAGATGCCTCCGTGTGATGGCTAAATTGTCTCTCTGGGCACCCACAGGTAGGGAAGTGGAAGGAGAGAATGGAGAAATATGGCGTCTGCCTATAGGCTTGGGTCTGTGCCCAGGGAGGTGCCCCAAGGGTGTCCTGCTAATTTCTTTCTATTTTTTTAGTAGAGATGGCATCTCACTCTTGTTCAGGCTGATTTTGAATTCCTGAGCTCAAATGATCTACCCACCTCGGCCTCCCAAAGTGCTAGGATTACAGGCATGAGCCACCATGCCTGGCCTTTCCACTGTATTTTGTAATTTGTTGAATAAATTCTTCATTTCCAGAAGTTCTGTTTGATTTTTCTTTAATATTTCAATTTCTTTAGTGAATTTTTCTTCCAGGTCCTGGATTTCTCTTTTGTGGTTTCTTTGTGTGTTATCCATGTTTTCTTCATATCATTGTGTTTTCTTACAATCCATGTTCAAAATTCTTCTGTCATTTCAATGTTCTGAATTCGGTTAATGTCCATTGCTAGAGAGCTGGTGTTCCCCTTTGGGAGTGCACCTTCCTTTTGATTCTTCATACTTCCAGAATTCTTTCTCTGGTTCTTTCTTATCTGGATCAGTTGTTGCTTCTTACCTTTAGATTTTCATTTGAACGACATGCCCTGTTTTGTCTCTGAGCTAATAGGTGGCGGTCGTATGTGAGATTTGGCCACATTCTGTATGATGAGTCAGTAGATGCACTTAAAGGGTATGAAGATTGACCTCCCTGTCAGTAGGTGACATTTGCTGGGTGTAGCAGGCTTCAATGTTGTTTCTGGGTCCTATAACTAGCTCTTGTTCCTCTGGAGAGGCAGTTTGGTGTCTCAGGTGGTGGGTAGGACCCTAGGACTTCCAGGTGTGTCCTTATTCTCCACCACAGCGTGGGAAGGTTGGGAAGTGAGTTTGGGCAGAGCTGGATTGGGTGAGCCTTCCCTCAAGTAACACAAGTGCTGTTAGCAGGGATCAAAGTTCTGTTCTCTGCTTCTGGGCAAAGCTGTCAGGGAACGGTTGAAATGGCCCCACTCAGCCAAAAAGTCTGTGTGTGTGTGGAGAGGACTGTCTGAGATCTACAGTCTGGAGCAGCCCTTGCTCCTTTCCATCCTCCCCTATTCCACAGTTTCTCCCAGGCTTCTCCCAGCAGGCAGGACCTCCTGCCAGCATATCTCCCCTGGCTGAGATGTTGGCTGGGAGATTCCCTTTCCAGTATTGCAGCCTTAGCTGGATGCACGGCATTCCTGTGGGAGCAGGGTTGTCCCTCAAGCATACTGATATGCCCCTGAAGGCACACACAACTCAGTAGGCTCACTCACAAATGTCCCTTCTGTGCCCCAGGGAAATGCATCAATAGCTGGGTGTACCAAATCTGGGAAGCAGGTCTGTCCCATGGGCCCTGGAGAGCAATCCCTGGCCCTGACAGGGAGAATAGTGCTGATCTCAAGTCACCCATTGGGTGCCCAAACTGGATCAATGTTTCTCCATCTCAGGATTTGCATCTGTCTCCTATAGTGACCACGCAAGGAGCACCTGGGAGGGCTAGCAGGTAGTGAGCTCACAGTCTGAGTACCCCTCAGTCCCCTATATGGCCCCCAAAGTAAAGGTCTCATTTTCTGCAGATGCCTCCAGGTGGTGGCTAAATTGTCCCTCTCAGCGGCCATTGATAGGGAAGGGGAAGGGGAGAATGAAGCAATATGGTGCCTACTGATCTGCTTGGGTCTGTGGGCCAGGAGGTGCCCTAAGGGAGCTTGGAGCCTGGTACCCTGTCCGCAAGAGGCTTACCGCTCAGTGGCGGTGGTCATCTCTTGGCTGGTGTTGGCAGGTTTCTCCAATCACTCAGGAGCCCATCAGCAGTCCGAGATGCAAGGGAGGGGAAATCTAATTGCTTCACCTACTCTTGTAAGTGGTCTCCAAGCCTCTTGGGGGCCTTTCTCCTTCCAGTTCTCTTCCTCAGCTTCTTCCTGTATAATCCCCTGTAGTTTCAGCCACCCTTCCTTTCGACCCTCATCCGATCTATGTTTGTCTGCCTGTTTATTTTTTTTTTTTCACTTTCTTCTAAAATCTGTCTTTCTTGCGGAGACACTCTGGCTGGTGTTTTTTCTCATCTGCCATCTTGCCCCTCCTCTTCAAAGTCTAGCTCATATATATTGTTCTTCTTATTTCAGAGAAACAAAAGTTATTTAGAACTGTTATTAAGTATATACTATTTTACATTGAAAATTTTTCATTAGAAAGCCTGTTTCCACAAATTATAAAACGTGTATTCATAAATTATTAGTACCTGACTGACAGTTAAAAATTACTTACATCTTAGATTTTCACTATGAAATAACATTACTAATAGTTAAAATTCTGACTAATATAAGGTAAACAAAACTAGACATAAGAAGGGAAACTGTATATATAGAATATACAGGAAGAGTAAGACATGTTTTATCAAGGAGATTATGGCATATGAGAAAATATTTTTCTGGATAAAAAGTATTTTTTCTAGTTTACAGATTGTTTAAGAATAAATTAAAGAAGAAATAATAATAATATATAAAACTGAGTGGATATAGAAAATGTGGTAAAGAAACAGAATGGAAAGAAATTGTAACAGGCTATAGAAGTTTTATGTGATTAAAATTGATTTAGATTGGATGGATTTGTTTGTAATGTTTTACTAAAATTAGGCTTCGTATTAATAATACACTGATACAAGGGTAAAATTTGGTTTTCTTCAGTGAACGAGATTGTCATACAGTAGCAATCAGAGATAGTAAAAGATTTTTGTTTAACTTTTGAGTAAACTCCAAAAAAAGGGGAGAGAGTGAGAGAAAGATTTTGTTTTCATATCTTTATTAGGTCTTTGATTATTTGGACAATTAAGTTTACTCTCTATAGAAGAGTAAAGGATTTTGCTTTTTGAAATCATTGAATTACCACTTTGGCTAAATGAATGACTATTATTTTGGAGTGATCTGTGATCCTATTTTTATCAAGTGTTTTAAACCTTTTATATTTGACAAACGTTTCAAAATGAAATTCTAAAATTATGTATCTTTGACCTTGAACTAACTTTTGCACATTAGGGCCTCTGGAAGTCCAAGAGAGACATAATAGGCTTATTTAGTATGTTAAAATCATATGGGAAGAATTTTCAAATAAGAAATGGTATTTAACTTTCTTTGAGTTAAATTTGTATGGATAAGTTATTAATTGGTATTTCAAAATTGTATGAAATTCCTAAAAATCTGGTAGGTCTTGGTATATGCAGTAAATTGCTTTGAATTTTTTTTTTTTTTTACTAAAAGCTCTTTTCAAATCCTGAACTGTTGTTATTTCAAAAATACTCATGGAAAGGACCCTGACAAGTACTCCTGAATACAGGTTTTTGATAACTTTGAAGTTCATAACTTTGGCCTAAGTAAAAACTTCCAGAACTCTAAAGAATAACTGATAGGTTCATGAAGATTGCTAAGACAACATGAAACAGAACAAGAGTGAGTTACATGATACTGAACTGAGGATGGACTGAAATATTTTTTTAAATAACTTTTTGATTGAAACACTGATGATTATTTTTATGTTTTTTTTTCAAAATTCAAGGCAATTTTTTTTCTTTTCAGGTATAATATCTTACAGCAAAGCATACTTTCTGTGAGGAATAATTGAAGACTTCACATTTATTTCCACTGTATTACTCCAGAATGGGGAAATTATCCATGAATATTCTTATTTTATGCAATATAGTCATTTACATAAGTTCAATAAGAATTTGTTTTCTTTTCAAACAAGACACATTGGAGACATTGGCTATTTTACCAAGGCTTTTACTGGAATGAATATTTTTAAATATGATAAGACAGCTTTTAGGGGTTGAGGTTGACTTCATAAAGCCAATAGAATTGGAAAAACATTGGCCTTGGATCTTGTCTACATGGTTCCCTTACAGGGTTCCTGACCTTGTGGTAAATAAAGAATATCACTTTATGACAGACCCACAAACCTCAAAATATTTTGGACAACTAAATGAGAGAGGAATTGACCCAACTCATACAGGTATTACAGGCACAGTCTGATGATTAATTCTTGGTTTTATTCCCTAGGCTTGAGAGGCTTTGAAAAGTCTAATTTGAGATCCCTTATAACAAGTTTACAGAAAAGCCAACTTAGAAAGAACTTACATGGCTAGTCACTATTCTTGCTGCACTTTATGCAAGAATGCAGGCCAAGAAATAAAAGGCTTATTTTGCAAATAAATTGGTCCTACTGATTTATCTTTGGTATAAATGAAAAACTGGAGAAAGAAAAAATATGTTTTGCAAGAAAAATATGGTTCACATTTTATTAGATTCTAGTCCTAACTTTTTTTTCTTGTATTTTTATTATTTTCCTAAAATTTGGAATTGCAGGCAAAATAATCCTAAATTATGTTTGGCTGCAAGTATCTAAACTACTGTTTCCAAATCTTGTTCCCATGTTTCTTACTTGGAATTTCTAAAATTGAAACTGCTCTTTTTCCTGAAGTCCTACAAACTGAAGCTAGTCAATTTGGCTTTGAAGACAATCACTGCAATCGCTTATAAATTGGATAAACTTTACACACAAACTACACTTCACAAAAATCTGTCAGATTGCTCAGCAATCTGAAGATGCTTCAGAAACTCTAGAAAAACCATTTGTAGACTATAACAGATATTAAGGTTGTTATTTTTCTATTTCCGTAGAGATAACTCTTATTCAAAACATTCTACGATAAAGACATCTGCACCCGAATGTTTATGGCAGCACAATTCACTATTACAAGGATGTGGAAACAACCCAAGTGCCCGTCAATCCATGAGTGGATTATTAAGATTTGGTATATGTTTACAATGGAATATTACTCAATCATAAGAAACCACAGTGATCTAGCACCTCTTATACTTTCTTGGATTAAATTTAAGCCCATTGTCCGTAGTGAGGCACCACAAGAACAGAAGAACGGGCTCCACTTGTACTCGCCATCAAATTGATACTATCTGATCAACACTAGGGTGATCACATGGCTGAAATATTCTCTAGGGATTAGGGGATGGGGGGTAAATCCACAACTAAAGGACACGGAGAGCACTGTAGCGGGGGAAGGGCATACCTTTAACCCGCACTTGGGTGAGGCAAAGACATAAAGTGTAACCATAATGTTTGTACCCTCACAATACCCTGGAATAAAAAAAAAAATCTGTTTGCCAGGTGCAGTGGCTCATGCCTGTAATCCTAGCACTCTGGGAGGCTGAGGAAGGAAGATTGTTTGAGCTCAGGAGTTCGAGACCAGCCTGAGCAAGAGCGAGACCCTGTCTCTACTAAAAAAAATAGAAAGAATTTATCTGGACACTAAAACTATATATAGAAAAAATTAGCCGGACATGGTGGCACATGCCTGTAGTCCCAGCTACTCGGGAGGCTGAGGCAGTAAGATCGCTTAAGCCCAGGAGTTTGAGGTTGCTGTGAGCTAGGCTAACGCCACGGCACTCACTCTATCCAGGGCAACAGAGTGAGACTCTGTCTCAAAAAAACAAAAACAAAAAAATCTGTTTGCATGCATAATGTGTAGAAGCCTTGGCTTGAGAGACCATCCACAGTGCTGTTCTCCTGAAATGTAACTTTTCGTATTGGATGACCTATTTCCAGAAATGGGAGACTGTTTTAATGGGATCCTTTACTGTTTACTCAGCTGTTTACTCACTATTTTTTCTCTCTATAACTACCAAGGAAGCTTTTAGTGTATGGAGAAGTTTCAGATAGGGGAATCATGGAACTGAGAATCCAATATCACAAAATATGGCACTATCATGTGCTTCAACGAAAGAAGTCATCTCAAGTTCTCTCTGACCTTTCCCGCTTCTGTCTCTCAGAAAACACATGATGAAGTTGTTCTCTGAAATTTCCTTACCTACCTAATATCTAAACCTCCAAAAGAAGAAAACAGTCTCTTCCCTGAGTTTTCATCAACTTAATTTATTACATGGGAAGAAAGACTGAAGCCTGTCAACACACCTGAACAGATTTTTGTTACAAATAATTGTCTGCTCTGCAGGTCCATCAGACTTTGTTTCAGGGGATTGTATATTCTTCAATCCCATTCAATTCCCCAAAAATAGTTTATTACCCCTAAAATCATCCTTTTCTTTCATTTTCCCTAAGAAAAAGAGTATATAGCCATTTTTACCCCATTGCATGATGGGTAATCACCATGATATTTTTTCCATGCATGTGAATAAATTTGTATGCATCGTCTTCTATTATTTTTCCTTTTGTCAGTTGATTTTTAGTGAACCTTCAGAGGGTGAAGGGAATGTTTTACCTTGGACCCTACAAATGTTATGTATCTGTAATATCTAATATGGTAGCCACTACCCATATGTGACTGTTAAGCACTTGAAATGTGGCTAATACAATTGAGAAATTAAATTTTATTTAATGTTAATTTAAATTTAGTCACATGTGGATAGTGACTACCAAATTGTGAGTTCATCCTTAACTACACTATATTGATTATTTGTATGGGTCAAGTATTGACCAAAGTAGTCTATATACATTATTTCTTTTAATATTAATGACAATATTGTTAAGTAAGCATTATAATTACGTCAATTTTATTTTGGAAAAATATGAGGCTCATAGAAATTAACTAACTTATTCAAGGTCACACAGCAAATAAGTGGAAGAGCCAGAGTGAGAATTTTGACCTGACTCCCAAGCCATTTCCTTTCTGCTATATCAAATTAACATAACAAAGAAATGCATAATTCCTCTTCTGAAGGTGCTTACACAACAACTAAGTAAACCAAAGAAAAAAATTTATACTTGCAGAAGACGTAAATCATAATACAAATCAATAGGCAAACTAAGTACTGGATTATGTGATACAAACTAACCACTCATGCAAAAGCATGAACACATTGGGCTAGACTAAGTGAAGATAGACTTCCTGATGGACATGGAGTTTTAGTTGGAGAGGATTTGGACACCCAGAGAAGAGGTGGTTTTTCAGATCTTGTGGAAAGTATGAGAAAACACACAGAAGTAAACATTTCCCTCCTCAGATGATTTTAGTCAGTACAAAAATTGACCCAGCTGAATTGAAATACTCATATTCAAGAAAAGTAGGTAATAAGCTTGGACAGATTAGATGGAGAATAATTCTGAAGGACTCTGAAAGTCATAGTAAGAAGCACAAATTTTATCTCCAGGGAAACTGGAGTTAAGAGTGAAAATGTTTATTGAAAATGTTCACTAAATGTTCATATTGAGTTTTGTAGGAGTCACAGAAACTTTGCCTAATCATTTTCTCTATAAACATGAGTTCAGCATAACAATCAATTATGAAAACCTATCCAATAGAATTCCCTAAGTAATCAAAGTTTCTCCATTTAACACAGTCTCCACAGCACTGATGCCAAAATCAGTTTGATAATGGAGCCTGCTCTGTACATTTGAAACATTCTCTGTCCCAGGAGCCCATAGTAAACAAATGTCTGTTTTCATGAGTAGAGATTGGAAGTTGTATTATCGAACACTGCATATCAAAAATAACTCCAGAAAACAATGTGGTCAATGCATCCAGACCCAAAAAATTTAGTTTGAAGGAGAGTCTAAAATGAAAAAGTTAGAAGTAGACTGTGGCTGCTATTAAGGAAGGTGAAGGAAAAGCAGCATGGTGTAATGTTCGAGAAATTATTTAGACACAGGTGACCAAATGATTATGATGAGTTCAAATTATAGTGCAAAAACAAGGAGACTAGATGAAAAATTTGAACACAATCTGTGAAGTGAGAAGACTAATGTAGTGTGTCTAATGTTTTAAAAAAAGGACAGAAACACTCCAAAATGAAAATCAATTTAGACTTTAAAATTGCTCACATTATAAATAAAAATAATAAGATTAAGAGTAATTATTGATTTAATTTAGATTATACCACACATTACATATTAGACTGGCAACTTTGGGAAATGTGAGATAGTTAAATAGCCATTCCTCTTACTGGAGTTTTAAATTAAGGAATAGAAAACTGAGCTGTGTGATATTCAGCAAAGCCAGTCAAAAACGTCTGCAGGAAGTGCATGATAAATTTGAGTGTGTTAGTGTATTTGAAGCAAAGGACAGAGGGAAAATAGAAAGTGCTCAAAGGTATATGAATGTGTGCCCACAGGTTATGCATGCCATCCAGAAATAATGGCAGTCCAGAAGGTAAGGAATGGTGGTCTTTAAAGGCCAATACAAAAGAAAGGAAAAGTGTGAAAAGTAATCAAGCATGTGGAAAGAGCATGCACATGTTATAATACATCAAATTGAGGGACCAACTGCAATGATAACATAATGAAATTTATGGGAGCATGAAGAGTTATTTTTAAAAGATGCAAAGGAAAGAAATGAAACTTCACAAGAGGATGAGATTAATACTAAAAAACTTTTCAGGGTCTTAAAATTCACATCAGGGAATACAGAAAGAAGAGAGATTCACAACTGGTATTTACTGGCAAAGAAGTTTGGACTAGGTGAAAAATGGAATTGGTTTCTTTCTCAGTATTAAGAGAAGAAGAAAAGAAGGAGAAAAATAAAGAGAAAAGAAAAATCCATGATTTTGCTTTACTTAAATAGAAAAACAACATTTTGGAGAATATTGTGTCAACAAAGAAGAATGAGCTTAGTACAAATTATACCAAATATGAAAGTCCTTGGAAATGGTAGGCAACACTTTACTGTTCCTACACAGAAAATACACACTTATACCACATTTTGTGTGATCTCTGTAAATAGTCTCCTTTCCTTTACATGGATTAGAGGCCAAATGTTAGGTTCCCACAAGTAAAGAAAATTTGGGGCCTCACAACTTCATAAACTTTTCAGGTCCACTATAATGGAGCTTGGATAAGTAGAATCACATTATTTATTCCCAGGGAACCACTATGAACTTCTCAGATTTGGTAGTTTGTCCATAGATTGCACCATGGGATTGCTGGAAATTTCAGCAATCTGGTACCTCAATCCACGATATTGGAGCACAGTAGTTTTGTCAAGCCATGTTAGCCATCACCTATTACCTATTTGCATTTTACTGATTTCATTTTTCCCCTGGAGTGAAGAAAGCTATTACCTCATCCTTAGGAGAAGTTTTTGCATAAATTCAAATAATCATTTTCAGGTAGCAATTACTTCACCATATTTCCTAATTCTGAGGTCAGTTATACTTCGCAGATAAGTGAATATTTTATTGTGGCTCTCTGCCTATGCATAACGTATGATGTAGGTCTTTATTTCTGGTGTTCAGAAACATGGATTTTTAGCCTAAGCAAAGATCAAATTGCGTAACACTTTCGTAGGTGACTTCTGTAAGTGACCCTCAGCTTTCAGAACTGATTCCCAAAGAATTCAGTTCAAAGGCCTCCCACGTGAGACTCTGTACTGCACTCTACTTCACTCTTTTTGTTGAATCATCCCCTAGTGCAGCATCCTGTTTTCTAAACTTTTTTTAGCTGCTTACATTCTACTGGGTCTTCGTTTCATTGTTAAGAAGTCCTCCTTCATTCTCTTCCTGTATCACTCTCCAACATAAACGTACCACAGATTTCTGTAGTCATTGTTTCCTCTTTCCTCCTGCTTGCCATTTGAGTTTGGCTTCACTCACTCATTCAACTGAAGTGTACTGATTCCTTTTTGGTGCTAAATACCATATTAGTCATTAGGCACACAATGGTGAAAAAGATAAACTAGGAAAACTGTATGATCCAATGGGAAGAAGACAGTAAGAAAGTATGCAAATTAGTTGTCTGGATGTAATATATATTGTGAGGAAATATAGTGGATAATATGATACATAGTCATGGGGACAGTTTAAAAGTATGGCCAAGAAAGGGTTTTCTGGGGAGTTGACATTTTAGTTATGACTTGGAGAAGAAGGAGCGAGCCATGTCAATTTCCCTTTCAAAATATAGGTATGTATTTGTTGCACTTCCACACTAAGAATAAATCCAAATTCAGGAAAATATTATGTTGCCATTGAACTTACTAACATTCAGATCATTGATGGACTGTTATTCAAATGCTTAAACATAAACATTTAGACATAAAACTTAAATCACTTCCCCACCATTTCATCTCAATGTTGCTAACACCCTTATGAATCTTAATACATCTCAATTGACTTGAAATCTACTTCTATCTCTGACTCTAATTAGTCTGGAAATTTTGCCAAGTATTCAGTTTTTCATCTTAAAATTTCTTGATCTTTAGAACAAGAAGATTAAAGTACATGCTTTATTTGGATATATCCAGTCAGAAATTCTACAATTGAGATATTTCCTCGTGTGCTGAGGATAACTCCTGGGAAAGTGCACCAGAGAATTAGGATAAAAACACAATGAAAGAAGAAATGAAAAGGTAGAATCAAAGCCACTGCAGTGTGTCTATCTATTCCAGACTAGCAAAAAGCATACCAAGTTTCGGATATTAAAACATGTCAAGCTTCCTAATTTAGTTAGTTTATCAAATAAACTTTGATATAATATTGTGTTATACTAACAAATGCCTTCTTTTCTTATTGTTATACAATATACACAGCAAAATATTCATCATTTTAATTATTCATAAATGTACAATTAAGGGGCATTAAATATATTCAAAATTTGCATAATCGTTGCTACTATCTATATCCCAAAATTTTCATCAACCTCAACAAAAACTCTGTACCCGTTAAACAATAACTTTCTATTTTTCTCTTTCCCCCAGCCCTAGTAATCTCTATTCTACTTTCTATATATATGAATTTTCCTATTCTGAATACCTCATGTAAGTGGACTCATGCAATATTTGTCCTTCTGCATCTGGCTTATTTTACTTGGCATAAAGTCATAAAGATTCATAAATGTTGCAACATGTATCATAATTCTATTTCTTTTTAAGTCTAAATAATATGCCATTTTATGCATAAATGCAATTTATTTATCCATTCATTCATCTATGGAATTTGGGTTGTTTCCACCTTTTGACTATTCAGAATAATGCTGCTACGAACATTGGTATGCAAATGCCTGTTCAAGTCTCTATTTTAAACTATTTTTGCTATATACCTAGGAGTGGAATTTCTGGATAATATGGTAGTTCTATACACAACCTCTTAAAAAAGTATCAAACTGTTTCCCATAGAGGCTGCATCATTTTGCATTCTTGAAAGTAAGGTGCAAGTGTTCCAATTTCCTCACATCCTTATCAAAATATACTTTCTATTGTATCAATTATATCTGTTCTAGTAAATGTCTCATTGTGGTATCTCATTGTGGTTTTTATTTGCATTTCCATCATTACTATGTTTAGCATCTTTCCATAAGCCATACATCTATAAACTATTTATATATCTATTTCTTAAAAATGTGCATCGAAGTACTTTGTCCATTTTTAATTGGATTTTCATCATTGTTGTTGAGTTGTAGGAGTTTGTTATACATTCTAGATATTAATGTATCATCAAACATATAATTTGAAAATGTTTTCTCCCATTCTGTGGTTTACTTTTGCACTCTGTTCATTTTGTCTTTTGATACATCAAGGTTTTTAAATTTAATGAAATATAATTTATCTTTTTTCTCCTTTTGTTTTCTGTACTTTCAGTGTCATAGCCAAAAAAAAAAAAGTCATTTCCAAATGCAATATCATGAAGTTTTTCTCTATGTTTCTACTAAGAATTTTAAAATTTTAGCTAGTAAGTTTATGTCTTAGATATATTTTGAGATAATTTTTGTTTATGGTGTAAAGTAAGGGTCCAACTTCATTTTTTTTCATGGAGATATTCAGTTTTCCCAGCATCATTTGTTTAAAAGATTTTTTTTCCTATTGAATGGTCTTGGCACTTTTGTCGAAAATCAACTGACCCTGTATGTGAAGGTTTATACCTATGATTCCTAATATATATATGAGTCCTGCAGGAGAATATGAAAGGATTTTAAAAAGCCTCTATCCTCAAGGATCTTATACTTTCATTAGAGAGTTAAGACAGATTTGCATTTAAAAAGTTAAATTAAGAGTCAGAAAATAAGGGCCATAGTGGGCTAAAGGAGGGGAGTTTGACAGTGATGATAGCTGAAAGAGAAGGCTACCATTTAACTGGCCTTTACAAATAAATAGAAATAGACAAGGCTGAGAAGAGCAGAAAATGTTGTTCAGGAAGATAGAGAGTGAGAATTAAAAAAGATAATTCATTGAACGTTTAGGGGAATTATGGGAAATATGAAATTTGTCTCTGTAATTGACTGTGTCCTACTTCAATCAAAGTTGAAAAAAATTCGTGATTTTGGTCCCTGAAAATGGGTAATTTCATTCTTCTAGTTTACAAACTGCCTTATTTTTTGTTTGCTTGGGAACATCTTTAACCTTTTACATTAATCATCTTACAATATACCCAATTCCTAAAGGCCAAGCTTTCACCAAATTTTTAAATTTTTTTCCTTATATTCATTAAAGGCAGAAAGCCATATCTTAGAGCCTGGAAATATGTATGTAATGTCTTTTGCAGAGTTAATTTGTTAAAGATGTGAGAAAGGACAGGTGAATAGATTCAAGTGTTGAAATATGTAAATTATACCCATGGATTAAAAAAAAATATTTAATATCAAGTTTTTAAAAATTCTATGCAAGTACATTTTTCTTCGCTTGAAATATGCAAATTTGAACAAAATCATTTTTAAATTTTATTTCTTATGTTAAGTTTCGCAACAAAAACTGTCCCATAATTATCCCTATAATGTCTTACAAGGGAACGTAATAGAAAGTAAACACAGGAATTCTATTTCTTCCTGGTTGAGCTTAGGGAGGCTGTGTGTTTCTAAAAATTTGTCCATTTCCTCCACATTTACCAGTTTGTGTGTATAAAGGTTTTGGTAGTATTCATAAATTATATCTCGAATCTCCACAGCATTGATTGTAACTTCTCGATTTTTGTCCTTGATGGAGCTTTTTGAGACTTTTCTTGTCTGTTTTTCATTAGTTTAGCCAAAGGCATGTCAAATTTGTTTATTTTTTCAAAGAAAAAACTTTTTGTTTTATTAATCTTCCATATAGTTTCCCTGTTATCAATTTCATTTAGTTCTGATTTGATCTTATTAATTTCCCTTCTTCTGCTAGGTTTTGGGTCAGTCTGTTCTTCTTTTTCCAGTTCTTTGAGTTGATTCATTAAGATAGTCTGTTTGTGCTCTTTTTGACTTTTGAATATAAGCATTTATGGAGATAAACTTTCCTCTCAGGACTGCTTTGGCTGTGTCCCACAGAATTTGATAACTTGTGTCACCTCTGTCATTTAGTTCAAAGAATCTTTTGATTTCCATCTTCACTTCCTCATTTATGAAGGAATCATTCAGCAGAAGGTTGTTTAATTTCCATGACTTAGTGTAGAGATGAGAGTTTCTGTTGGGGTTGATTTCTATTTTTATTTCACTGTGATCTGAGAAGATGCATGGTATAATTTCTATTTTTTTAAATTTTTCTAGATATGCTTTGTGTCCTACAATATGGTCAATCTTAGAGAATGTCCCATGAGCTGATGAGAAGAATGTATATTCAGTGGTTTTGGGGTAGAATGTCCTGTAAATGTCAGTGAGGCTCATTTATTCTAGAGTCCTGTTTAAGTCCATTATTTCTTTGTTAATTTTCTATTTGAAGGATCTGCTCTGTGCTGTCAGCAGGGAGTTGAAGTCTCCGACTATTATAGTGTTGCTGTCTATCAATGTGTATAGATCAAGTAGAGTTTGCTTTATGAATCTGGGTGCACCTAAGTTGAGTGCATAGATATTTAGAATTGTTATGTCTTCTTGTTGAACTGTAGCCTTCACCATTATATCATGACTGTCTTTGTCTTTCATTACTTTTGTTGATTTAAAAACTAAATTATCTGAGATCAAAACTGCCACACCAGCCTTCTTTTGTCTTCGATTTGCTGAACATATTGATTTCCACCTCTTTGGACTGAAACTGAAACAGCAATAAAAAACATTCCAAAAAAGAAAAGTCCCAGACCAGATGGTTTCACATCCAAATTTTGCCACACCTACAAAGAAGAAGTGGTGCCTATCCTGCAGAAATTATTCCACAGCATTGAGAAGGATGTATTCCTCCTCAACACATTTTATGAAACCAACATAACCCTGACACGAAAACCAGGAAAGGACGCAACAAAAAAGGAAAACTACAGACCAATATCCCTTATGAATATAGATGCAAAAATTCTCAACAAAATTCTGGCTAACCGAATCCAGGTGCCTATTAAGAAAATAATCCACCATTACCAAGTGGGCTTTATCCCAGAGATGTAGGGATGGTTCAACATATGCAAATCTATAAATGTAATTCACCACATAAACAGAAGCAAAAGCAAAAACCACATGATTCTCTCAATAGACGCATAAAAAGCATTCGACAAATTCAACACTCTTTTATGATAAGAACGCTTAACAAAATAGGCATAGATGTGCATTACGTAAAAATGATACAAACCATATATGACAAATCCATAGCCAACATCGTCCTAAATGGGGAAAAACTGAAAGCATTCCCACTTAGAACTGGAACCCACTATCTCTGCTTCTATTCAACATTATGCTGGAAGTCCTGGCCACAGCAATCAGGCAATAGAGTGAAATTAAAGGCATAGAAATGGGAACAGCAGAGCTAAAACTCTCACTAGTTGCTGATGATATGATATATCTAGAAAACCCCAAGGATTCAACCAAGAGACTCCAGGAGTTGATAAATGAATTCAGTAAAGCCTCCGAATACAAAATGAATACACACAAATCAGTGGCATTCATATACTCCAATAGCAGTCATACCGAGAACCAAATCAAAGACTCAGTTC
>CAUYSK010062671.1:0-45379 GCA_963575035.1 Avahi laniger
GCCCATTATCCAAAGTGAGGCACCACAACAGCAGAAGAACGGGATCCATTTGTACTTGCCATCAAATTGGTACTAACTGATTTGTAGTTCCTTTTGTTGTTTATTTTATTTTTATTTGTCCTTATCTTTATTGCTCTCTTCATGCATTGTTGCATTTATTTTGCATTTCTGCAACAACCCCTCTGAGTTTGAGGCTCAGCTTATTACATTTTTGACCATTTTCTAATATAAGCACTTCAAGGTATAATTTTGCTAATAAATGATACCTTAACTACATACCATTAAATATTTTCACTAACATCAGTTTTTGATATTTCTGATTTTTATTATGATTTTTTCTTTAATTCATGAGTTACTGAGAAATGTTTTTCTTAGTGTCAAAATATACCTGAATTTTCTAGATATATATGTAGGGAAAAGAGATATGATCTACACAATGCTGATCCTTCGAAATTAGTTGAGATTTGCTTAATAACCCAAAACATGGACAGTTTTATATCAATGCACAATTTATAATTTATAAAAATTTTCATTTTGCAATTGTGATGTTCAGTTATATATGTATAAATGATTGTGTTTCTTATCATAATATTTAAACATTCTAGGAGGTGGGAGCAGTAGAGCGTGCCTATGATACCAGCCATTCTCGAGACTGAGGCGGGGATATCTCTTAGGCGCACGAGTTTGAGACCAGCGTAGGCAACAAAGTGAGACCTAGTCTCGACAGACAAACAAACAAACGAACAAACATTCTATACCATTACTTTTTTGTCTTCTTGATCTATTAGTTACTGAAAGAGCTCTATTAAATTCTCAATCTGTGATTATGAATGTATCTATTTCTAAAAATTCTGTCAAATATTGCCTTACGTATTTCTAGGATATGGTATTAAATGCACACTATAATTATAATTAGGTATTAATTATATTTGTATATTATAATTATCTTAATTATAATTACATCTTCCAGCTACACTAAAATTTATCATCACAAATTATCTACTGATCCTTTTCCCATAAACACTACTTTGTCCACTATTAAAGAGCAATATTGGCTTCTTCTTACTTGATTTTTTTGGTAAAAATTTTCTTGTTCTTCTTGTTTAAACATTTAAATACCATTATATTTTAAGTGTGTGTCTTATGAATATCATATAGATGAATTATTTTTTAATACCTTAAACAAACTTTGTCTTTTAACTTCATCATTAAGTCTATTTACATATATTGTCATTAAATATATAATGAATTTATTTCTATCATCTTCTTTTGTCTATTTGTCCTACAACTATTTTGGTTGTCTATTTAATTTTAAATATCTTTTTACCATTTGGCTTTAGAATTTTACTTTCTACAAATTTTTAGTCTACTGATTTTCAGACTATACTCTTTATTTCCATTCCTTTAGTGGTGACCCTTCAAAGTCTAATATCAATCAGTATCACTATCCTTCTCCAGCCAGGACCGAGTTGGAACTTACTGTCTGCATGCAACCCCCCTTGCATCATAGGCCATATATGTCCAACACACACTCACATAATTTGCATGTGATTTAATTTTAAGCTCCATGATATATTATTTTTTCTTATAGTTACTGTTGTTTTTACTTATACTTTAAATTTTATTCACACTGGATCTGCAATTTGTCTTTTTCCTTAGGCTGCTCTGAAAGCTGTCACCTGTCCTGCAGGTTCAGAGTGATTTGTTTTCATGTGTTTTGAATTTTATTCATCCCAATTGTAATTATTTTAGCATTTTAATTCTGAACTGGTTTAGTTAATCAGTTCTGGAATGTTCCCAGACATCACTTTTTCAAACTTTTCTCTGCCTCATTGTCTATCTCCTCCCTCTGTGTTATTCCAATTAGATGGATGTTAGAATTCTTTGTTTTTTCTCATTTGCTCTTGATCTTTCTTTCATATTAGATTTAAATTTGATTTTATTAATTTTCTCTTCAGCTAAGCCTAATTTATTTTAAATGGTTTCCAATATTTTACTGTTATAGTAGACATTTCCTGATGCATCTTTCTCTACACACGCATGTATATAAGTTGGCTAGTCACTGAGAAGTGATATTGCAGAGTCAAATAGCATGTGCATTTTAAATTTTGGCAACTATGGTCAAAGTCTTTCGAACAGGTTCCAACAATCAATAGTTTCTTCTGGACTATAAAAAGTCCTTTTTACACCTAACCAAGACAAAAATGAATAATGTCTAACTGCTTTATCCTTGATAATGTAATGATTTTGAAAGTTCTCCCTTGTAATTTTAATTTTATTTATTTAATTACAGGTGAGATTGAGCATATCTTTCAAATGTTTTTAAGTCATTGGGTTTCTTTATTAGGAGACAATCTGTTCACATCCTTTGCCTATTTTGCTATTAAATTTGCTTTCTTCATATTCACTGGGAAGTGTTCTTTGTAATGGACTTATCTGTATTTTGCCTACAATTACAGAAGCAATTTTTTCTCTCGATTCATTACTTTTATTCAAAAAAAGTTGTGTTATTTTTCTCATGCAGAATTTAAAATTCTTTTATTCAAACAAATGTTAATTATCTTTTCCTTTAGGGTTCTTTGGTTTTGCTATTGCTTAATTCCTTCTGCAAGACTGTACATATCATATATCCATTTTTTCTTTCCTTCAGAACTTAGTTCAATTTCTAATGCCTAGAAGATTGATTTATCTGGAACTTATTTTGGAATTATCAGGGCCAGCTCATGGATGTACAACCTGTTCTGTCACACAGAGCCCACACTTAGAAGGACCCGTGCTTATTTTAACACTCTGCTGTTCCCATTTTGCCATCTCAAACTCAGTTTTTGAATAAAAGGTCTGATCTTTCACTTTGCATTGGGCTCTGCAAATGAAATAGCCACATTTGCTTATGTTGTTACTTTATAGTAATCCATCACATCCCACTGCTTTGAAATGTTGACTTCTTTGTCGTATACTAAGATTCCTATATGCATGTAGGTTTGTTTATAAAATATCTACTGTTTTATTAATCTACCTATATATTCACAACTAGTACTTATTTTTAGAAATACTGTAGATTAATATCCTTAATACCCTGTATATTATGTTCTTGCCTGCTACTTTTATGTTCCAGACGTTTCTTAGCAATTATTTCATGCTTATTAAGTAGTAGCACTTCATTAATGTCATTTATTAATTTGACAGCATTTTAAAATCAGCCTGCCAAATTTCAGAAAAAAAATGGCCAATTCAAAGAATAGTAATGAATTTAAAAATAAATTTAGAATGAATTACTATTATTTTTTACAGTATGTAGCCATCTGGTTTAAAGATAGGTATACTTTTATATTTACTCAATTTTTATCATAGGCACATTATTGGCCTTGTTTTGTTTATTTCTAAGTATTTTATCTTTATTGCAAATAAAGATACTTATTCCTTAAGTATAATTTAAATTGTTGAATGTATACAAAACTTATTGGTATTTGTCTATTAATTTTATTAATTCATCTATTAATGTATTTCCTTGATTTTTCTTACAAGTATAATATAAGATACAGCTCTTTAGCTCTTATCATTCAGTTTTTCTACCATATGCAAATAATGATAATTTTGCTTTCTCCCTTTATTATTCACCTTATTACTTTTGCTTATATAATTTCACTGACTATATCTTTTAAAACTATGATGACTCAAATTAGTATTAGTGGGTATCCTGGCATTGTTTCTTAAAGTAACAGTTTAATGTGTTCTTAAATGTTTCCCCTTTAAGTATGAAGTTGAGGAATATATTAAGAAAGTAAGTTTTTTATTAAGAATTTTTTCACATTATGAAGGAATCAGGTTTTCCCCAACCTCTGGATCCCATTAAGACAGTCCAACTTTTACTAGATTTTCAAATAAACTGAATTGTCCTTGTACTCTTGGGAGAAACTCAGTCTTAGTGATTTATGTCTTTAATGGTCTGCAGCTTCCTTTTGTGTTATCTTTTTCAGGATTTTATGGAGGTGTTATATTTGCTACATAAAAGGAGCATAGTAGTTAAATGTTCCCTGAAGTTTTGATAAAATTCACTTGTGAAACTGAATGGTTCTGGCTATTTCTTGACATATTCTAAATTTCTCACATGGTAATTGATCAATTTATATTTCCCACCCAATAGACAGTCATTTTTGTTAGACTATATATTTTTTAATTTTTAATTAATTTGGACATATAATAATTGTGTGTATTTGGGGGATACATGTGATATTTTAATATAAGCATACAATGTGTAATGGCCAAATTAGAGTAACTGGGGTATCCATTACCTCAAGCATTTATCATTTTTTTTGTGTTAGGAACATTCAAATTCAACTATTTTAGTTATTTTGAAATGTACAATAAGTTATTGTTAACTATAGTTATCCTATTGTGCTACCAAACATTAGATCTTATTCCTTCCAACTGTAATTTTGTACCCATTAATAATCCCCTCTTTAACCCCTTGCCTTCCACTCCCTTTTCTAGTCTCTGGTAACTAACCATCTGCTCTCTATCTCCATAAGTCAATTTTCTTTTTTTAGCCCCCATATGTTAGTGCAAACACACAATGTTTGTTTTTCTATGCCTGGCTTATTTCACTTAACGTAATGTCCTCTAGTCCCATCCACGTTGTTGCAAATGACAGAATTTCGTTCCTTTTTGAGGCTAAATAATATTCCATTGTGTACATGAAACAAAAGCTCTATACCCATTCATCCTCTGATGGACACAGGTTGATTCTGTATCTCGGCTATTGTGAAAGGTGCTGCTATAAATATGAGAGTGCAGATATCTCTTTAATATACTCATTTCCCTTCTTTTGGATATATACTGAGCAGTGGGATTGCTGAATCACATAGCAGCTCTACTTTAAGTTTTTTGAGAAACCTCCATACTGTTCTCCATAGTGGCTTGTACTAATTTACTTTCCCACCAACAATGTACAAGTGTTCTCCTTTTTCCACAACCTTGCCAGCATTCATTATTGCCTGTCTTTGGATAAAAGCTGTTTTAACTGGTGTGAGATGATATCTCATTGTAGTTTTAATTTGCATTTCTCTGATGATTAGTGATATTGAGTATCATTTTATATACTTTTTGGCCATTTGTATGTCTTTGAAAAATCTCTATTCAGATTTTCTGGCCAGATTTAAGTGGATTTTTTGGGTTTTTTTTCCCTATTGAGTTGTTTGAGCTGCTTATATAATGTAGTTATCAATCCCTTGTCAGATGGGTAGTTTGCAAATATTTTCTCACATTCTGTCGGTTGTCTTTTCACTTTGTTGATTACTTTCTTTGTTCCACCAAAAAACTATTAGAACTGATAAATAAATTCAGTAAAATTGCAGGATACAAAATCAACATACAAAAACAAGCAGCATTTCTATATGCCATCAGTAAAAAATCTGCAAAAGAAACCAAGAAAGTAATTCCATTTATAATAGCTACAAATAAAATAAAATAGCTAGAAATAAACCAAAGAAATTTAAGATCTCTATAATAAAAATTATAAAATATTTTTTATTATTTATTTTTTTATTTCAGCATATTATGGGGGTACAAATGTATAGGTTACATATATTGCCAAGTCAGAGCTTCAAGCTTGTCCATCCCCCAGATGTTGTGCACCTCACCCATTAGGTGTGAACATATCTATTCCCTCCTCTGCTCTCCCACCTGCCCGACATCCGATGAATGTTACTACTAAATGTGAACGTAAGTGTTGATCAGTTAATGCCAAACTTGCCAAACTATAAAATATTGATGAAAGAAATTTAAGAGGACACACACAAAAAAGGAAAAATATTCCATGTTCATGGATTGGAAGAATCAATATTGTTGTTAAAATAGCCATATTACCCAAAGCAGTCTACGAATTCAATGAAATTCCTATCAAAATACAATGACATTCTTCATAGAAATAGAAAAAATTCTAAAATTTATATGATTTATATGGACACACAAAAGACCCAGAATAGCCAAAGCAATTTTGAGCAAGAAGAACAAAGCTGGAAGCATTACATTATTTGACTTCAAATGATACTGCAAAGCTATAGGAACCAAAATAGCATGGTAGTGGCATAAAAACAGGCACACAGACCAATGGAACAGAACAGAGGGCCCAGAAATAAATCAATGTATTTACAGTAAACTAATTTTCTACAAAGATACCAAGAACATACACTGGGGAAAGGACAGTCTATTTAATAAATGGTGCTGGGAATACTGGATATCCTTATGCAGAAGAATGAAATTAGACCCTTATCTCTCTCCATATACAGAAATCAAATTAAAATAGGTTAAAGGCTTAAATCTAAAACCAGAAGCTATAACAGTATTAGAAGAACATACTGGAGAAACACTCCTAGACATTGGTCTGGACAGAGATGTCTTGAGATGTCAAAATCACAGGCAACCAAAATAAAAAATGCATAGATGAGATTGCATCAGGCTAGGCTATATTTTTCTAAAAAGTTTTTCATTTCAGCCAGAGTTTGAAATATATTTGAAGAAAATTGATCAACATATTTAATATCCATATTTGAATTTCTTCTTGTTGTGTGGTTATTTGCCTAGTCTCAGTTTTTATGAAATTATACTCTCCTTTCATATTTCACCAAGATAGCTAATGTATCTCTATTACTTGTCTACAGAGAAGCAGAAATTGTACTTTTTTAGTTGTTACATTCATATTTTTAATTGATTTATCTTTTCTTTTACCATTATTTATTCTTTCAAATGAAAGAACAGATTTTAATCAACAGATTTTCATGATTTACACACGCTTGTATTGAATTTGTTTAGTTTTGTCATTGCATTTTATGTAATCCCTCCTATTATCAGTACTTTCTTTGCATTTTTATAATTTTTGCAAACTATGCTTTTTCTGTCGTGTTTCTCCTATGAAAGATTAAAATAACAATGGTTGGATTTTTTGTTTTATATTAATCTTCATATATGTTATAAAATGATTTTACTTATATTTTTTAATAATATGTATTTCTTTCCTACTTTGAAAACTGAGAAAAGTCATCCAACTATTTTCCTCATTTCCACTACATGATTTGGTTGGTTATATTATCATTCAAGGGTTCTTTTCAAGGCATTACTCATCTTTTAACAAGCGTTGTGTTTCCCTAGCCGAATGCCCATTAAAGCCTAGTGTGTGTGGTAGGGGGAGAGAGGCAGAGTGGAGCATGCTTTGGTTAGGACTTTAGCTGTCTGTCTGGATTTTGATCAATTTTCTCTGAACATTTTCCCATTATTTGTCTGCCTAGGGCTATGCCTTCATTCAGGCCACAGGGAGTTCCCTTACTCACCCTGAAGCTCTGTGTGTTGCTTTTTAGGGGTGATTAAATAGTAACTTTGCTTCAGGGTGATGAGGACCAGTGGCTGCCTGATGTGGTTCTTGATATTTCTCCTTTAGCATCATAGAAACAGCAAATATGATGCATCTCCACAACACTTCCTCATACAAGGAACTAGCATTCTCCTACCTACGCAGACTTTTCCATCTCAAGTAATGCATTGTTTGATGGATCCTATAGACTTTACATCCCTTTTCAGAAGAACACTCACACTCATGACAACCTGTAGAAAAATAAATCTGATACTTGCTTCCTCTCTTATAGATCAGGATTTAGGGTACAGCTGTATTCTAATTTAATTGATGAAGTTCTTTTTATTCTTTTCATTGTCTCTTGGTTTTAAAGGAAGAGAATAGGAGAAAGTATTTATTATCTTTAACTGAAAATTTTCAATATGAATAGGACTTGTTATCAACATGAATTATGGCAAATGTCACAGTGAAAATTATTGGTATTCATTATTTTTATTTGAAAAAATTCCATATGTGTATATTGCTTCTTGACTTAAGACAGAGTGAATTCCAGTCAGTGTATGTGTTGGGTATTTGGCAAACATTTAGGAATAGTCACTTAATTTAACTTTCTTTATTTATCCTTTATCTCCATGTGTAACATACAGGTGGTAATTGTGTATAGTGAATACATTTTAAATGTATGCAATGATTGACTATATAAGTATACATCCATGTAACTATAACTCAGCTGAAGATGTATCTAGCATCTCATAAAATTTTCTTTTATCATTCTTAATTAACATTACCATGCCCACCTTGTGTCCTGTGTGTAGCCTGGGTAATACAGTGGAAAAGACTTTTCAATAAATGATGTGGGACAAACAGGCATCAATGAGAAGCAGGTCCCCTTTTTCACAACACACACAAAAATCAGTTTCAAGTAAATTAAAGAAATGCCTGTGGTGGCCAATAATATGACTTTCAGAATACAATAGAACATGATATCTTCACAAATTCTTGTAAGAAAGGATTTCTTAAACAAGCCAAAAAAATGTACTCAACATACGAAGAAAATACTGACACATGATACACTTGACTATATTCACAGCAAGGACTTATGTTGACTAAATACACATTTTAAGGAGTGAAAAGTACAGAGTTGAGTAAGATATTTTCAATACATGTTATTGGTAAGAATTAATATCCATAATATAAAAATAATTCCTACATATTAGAAATGGGCAAAGAAAAATGGGAAAAAGAATTAAATAGTCACTTCACTCAATTAAAATCAAAAAAAGTCAGTAAAATATAAAAATTTACACCACAGCCCAACTGTTGCCTCTGTCCAAAAATAATGCACAGTAATATTAAAGCAACAAGAAATTTTTTTAAATGGAGCCATATCTATTAGACTAAATAATGTTTATATATATATATGATCTATAATTTTACTATCTCAATTATGAAACTAGTGCATATCATATAAAACAACTATAATGTAACAGCAAAATAGGCAGATGATATGAAAATCCATTAATACAACACATAAAATATGAGGAAAACATACCTCATTGCTATAAAAAATACAAATAGAAATTAGATGGTTTATTCACTATCAAGTCAGGAAAATAAAATAAAACAAGAATATTCAAAATATTAGAAGATATTAATACAAAAGCAAGTCATTATCAAATAACAAAAAATACATTATTTTTAAACAGTAAGACAATAGTTACAGAAAAAAGAATACCTAGATCAAAAGATCATTCTCATAAACTGCTAATAAGTGCATACATTAATTTATACATTACTGTGAAAGACGATTTGACATATTTATGTAAATTATTAAGTGAAAAAACTGGTAGATAAAAGGTGAATTAAGTCGATAAATATGGCAATAATCCCAACTCTTGCAATTTAGAGCAGTAGACAAATCATCATTATGATGTAGATGTTCATAGATTTTTAAAGACATTTGTTTTAAATAGTGAAGAAATAAAACATCTTGAATGGAAAATAGGAATTTTGTTGGACCCAGCCAATAAAATTTTATGCAATTATTAATAATGTTATAGAAAATTATGTTTTCTATGAAAATGTTAATATATTTTAGTATGTATTCATTTATTTTGACAAAACATGTGTGTACATGTCCACATGTACATGTTTAAAAATGCAAAGCTAAGCATTCACAAAAATACAAAGCTAAGCTAAGACACGTCTAGATGTCTCTATATGATTAATACAGTGAATTTTATTCTCCTTTGGGCTTGATTGTATTTTGAGGTTGACTATTTATAATAAGGAAAATGCACTGTTAGATTCCATAGGGATAAAAAATCAGAACACAGCAAAGAAAACTAGTCAACGTCTAGGAAAGAACCACAAATAATTGTCTAAAATAATTTTTATCCCCACTTATGAAAAAAACATTACTAAAAACAAATACCATATTTGACTGGGATAGAGGCAACAATTTTGTGAAAATAATAATATCACTTGTTTGGCCAGTATTGGAAAATGGGCAATACACAGCAATTGGAAACATCAATTTTATGGATTGCGATTTGAACATAAATCAAAAGCCATCACGACAGCAAATTATTTAACGCAGCAATCCCAATTCGAGTTCTAGATATTTAACTTAAACAACTATCCAAAATAGACCAGCAATGCTTGATTTATGTAATAGTAAAAGTTCTAACATAAGGGGACTATTCAAACCTGATACATTTACATCAAGATTGGCAAACTTTTCCTGTGAAGGGCCAAAGAGTAAGTAGCTCAGGCTTTGCATGTCATATGGCTTTATTTTATTGTTATTTTTAGCTTCTTCTAGTTTATGAATTAATTATATATCAATAAAAGGTTAAAAAAACAATAAAATAAGAAAGTTCTATTATGGGGAAGCAGAGTATGTTTTATGTCTCTTGCTATTTGAATGATTTTCTTTACAAAAAATAAAAAATTTCATGAGGTTAGTGAACCAGTTATTATAAATTATATGTAATTTAATTACTTCAGGGAACCAAAGTAACATTCTCAATATATAAACAACAGTATAGGCCGGGCGCAGTGTCTCATGCTTGTAATCCTAGCACTCTGGGAGGCTGAGGCGGGCGGATCCTTTGAGCTCAGGAGTTTGAGACCAGCCTGAGCAAGAGCGAGACCTCATTTCTACTAAAAAAAAGAAACAGAAAGAAATTATCTGGACAACTAAAAAATTATATAGAAAAAAATTAGCCGGGCATGGTGGCATATGCCTGTAGTCCCAGCTACTCGGGAGGCTGAGGCAGGAGGATCGCTTGAGCCCAGGAGTTTGAGGTTGCTGTGAGCTAGGCTAACGCCACAGCACTCACTCTAGCCCGGGCAAAAAGAGTGAGACTCTGTCTCAAAAAAAAAAAAAAAAAACAAAAAAAACAAAACCACAACAGTATAAATTTTCAGTTAATCACTTTTTTGTTGTAAATGTTGTATGGGAAAGCAGTGGCACTATGCTACAGCACGACCAGTAATGTTAGAGCACATCCAAGAATCTCGGTGTTAATCTATAAAAAGGTTTGATAAAAAGGGAACATTCCTCTCCTGGAACTGTTTATTAATTCTAACCAATTTATTTCTGTCAGTTTAAGTTGGCAACCCTAATGCTGTTTGGGGTTAACGCAGTAATTGATTCAGTAGATGGCATATGAACTTCCTCAAGTTCATATTGAACCAATACTTAAAGTGGCAGTTAGGATGATCTATAATATTAAAAGTGACATGCCTATAAAACTGGATACTTTTTACAAATGTGTGCTCATTGCATATTTACATCAATGTATCCGTAATCGTTAATGTATGATGTTGCTAGATTATTATTTTCTGAAAGGTTAAGCTTTATATCAAAGCCTTATTAGATTTTTATTATTCTCCCTGATCCTGGGGCAAAGTGTTAAGTTTTCAACAATTTAAGGTAACTAGATAGTGTCCATAAATATAATCCCTTGAACAACTACTGACAGAATCAGATTTTCTTTAGCATTTTTGTTTAATGTGTTATGCCGTAATCTAAGATAAATTTAAAAATTTGGAAGAATTTTAATGGTATTAGACTTAATGTAATACTATTCTTAGTTTTCCAGTAACATAGCATGCAACCTTAGAAAGATAATTCATGCTTTAATATTTTGTTGTCAACTGATGTACAGAAGATATATGATTAAAGAATTTAGTGATGAAGTTGAAACAACACTAGATACAAAGTCAGCAAACATAAGTTCTAGTATAAATTGACACAGCTGATTATCAACAGATCCAGGATTTAAACAACTCACATTTTGTCTTCAAAGCCTTTGTTCTTATCAACTGCAAAATATTGCCTCTCGCTTTAGAAAATATTCTCAATTTATATTCACTACATCCTTCCACATCCCATGGTCAATTTTGTACCATTTCTTAATGATTCACTCTTTCTTGAAACACTTTGTTCAAATGGCTTCTAGGACACACTCCTAGTTTTTCTTCTCTTCTCTCTATCCCTTCTCTTTCTCCTTTACTGGGTCATCCTTACCCTGGTCTCATCATGTTCAAGTTCCCAGTCCTATCTCCAAACTGTGTACGCATTTACTCCCTGGGTGACTGCCAAGTTTACATTTCTGGCTCAACCTCTGCTGTATTCCAAATTCTTTGACCCACTGCTCTCCTTTTTATGTCTTAGAGGCATGTCGAAATTAACATGTTCACAAGAAAATTCTTCATTGCATCCTCTTCCAACTTTACCCCATCTTTCCATTTTATAAACACCACTAAAATTTATGTAATTGCTAAAGTCCAAAACCGGGAATTCATACCACATATGCTATCAATCATCAAGTGTTATCAGCTCTTCCTTGAAAATACATGTATCCTGAATCTGACCACATCTCACATCCTAGTTAATATGACTAAACAGCGAGTCACCAAAAGCTCATAAGTTCTCTCTTTTCTTCATTTGATTTTCTAAAAGCCTCTTCTCCGGGCTGGACCCAGAGTGATATTTTCAAAAATTGATCCAGATTATGTTTCCTCCCTGTTGAAAACACTTCAAATACAACTATCATACATGAAGTTAAACCCAAACACCTGCAGGTCCTGGCCCTTGTCCACCCCCGTGACCTCATCCGCCATCCCCTTCTGTCAGAGTGTGTTTACCAATCTGCTGCACCTGCCTGCCTTGGGAATGGACAAGCCTGTCCCCGCATTAGGACTTCACTGACCATTTCTCTTGTCTGTAAGGCTCTCTCTAAGATATGTTCATGGTTTCTGCTTCACTCTGTTAATATTCTGACCCAGTGTGATTCATCAGCCTGGTGATTTCTGATCGTTTAGTGCAGACATCCCTATGCATACACTTGCTACTTCCCATCACACTGCCCTGTTTAATATTTTCTTAGCATTTATCACTATACAAACTTAGTATTTCTTTGTTTGCATATGCTTTTGCTGTTTAGGATCTATGAGAATAAGAACACTATTTTCTTGACCACTGTTGAGACCTCTGCTGCCATCAGCCCTGATGAGTGACTGTCTGGTTTTTCTTGTCAGCCCTCTTAGCACTGGAACCCGGTGCTGCCACTTTCACTCCTGCCTGCGCTGCTTTCTGTCGGGGTTCCACTGCCCCATCCGCCCTGCAAGAATAGTTCTCAGCACTCGCGCTGCTTCGATTCACAAGCTCCTGAGTCAAAGGCTAATGTCACTGGTGTGCACCCCAGTTGTAAAGAAGGCTCAGAAAGCAAGTTTCTGAAAGTTCCACATTCTAGAGAGGACAGTCTCTGCCTACCAGCAAGACTTGTATAGTGAAGAATCCCAGCAACATCAGAAGCTGGTTCGGATGCTCTCCTGCTAAGACGTGGAAACATCCACCAAAACCGCGAAGGAGAGAATCCCAAACTTTTCATCACCATTGACTTACAGATGGAGCAAGAGAAGAAAGGGTAAGAATGCGATGTCACTGAAAACTGGGAGAGGAGAGATTTTAAAAATTGTAAGGAGCAATTAATTTCAAGTGCTATAAACAGAATGAGTAGTAAAAGAACCAAAAAATGTTTACTGAATTAAGCTATCTGACTACTTGTGATCTAGAGAGTAACAGCTTCAATAGAGTGGCAGACTGCAATGTATTAAGAAGGAAATTCAAGAAATAAGTACTGAGTTTTATTTATACGGCTTGACTAAAGAGAGGGAGAAGAAGGACAATAGTCAGAGGTGGGGGAGAGCCAGTGGAAGGTTTTTGTTTCATGATAGAAGAGATATGACTGTGTTCATATACTGTGAACAATGAGGTTTAAGAGCCAATATAGAAAGGCAGTCAATCTGGAGGGAAGGTGTAATAGTAGCTAATGCTTTAATAAGTTTCCAAAGGAATTATGAAGGGCTTATTTTAAACACATTGGAAGATTAGCTCATGACTGGAAGAAACTGCCTCTTCCACTGGAACCAGAAGAAGGGGAATAAAGATAGACCCCTACAGCATTTGGGCAAAGATTTTTTAAGTGTTATAGGAGAAAAAAATTCAGTACAATTTTTTCACTTCCTCCACCTCCAGCCTCTATTTTGTCTGAGGTAGGGGACAATACCTTCTGAGAGTTTTAGGAGAGAGAAGCGAGCTTCCAGGAACATATAAAAGAGAACAATTCAGTTCCATGAATCATCAGAAGAGGAAGACTGTGAGTTTACAGTGGTTCTGTTCTGTGATTTTTCATTGTTCAGCAATCCTGTTATAGGAGTAAAAAAAAAGATGGATTTTTTTTATAGATTCAGGCCTAAAATTTTGATAGACACATAGAACACATGGTAAGGGTCACTGGAGATAATAATTCTATAAGAATGATTCTAGTGCTTGATCTTGGATTCTAGATTGATTAGGAGTGGTGGTGAAGCCAGAGTGGAACTCAAACATTGGACAGAGGAAGGGACAGGAAAGTTTTATGATGGCGAAGGATAGTCGTAGTACTAGAAATGGAACGAGGTAACTGTCAGCACAGGAAGCTGTGGCCTGAGAGTGAGATGTCGAAACTTAAATGGATTTTAAGACTTCACAGAAGCTGTAATTTTTATAAAGAGATGATAAAAAAAATATGATCATATGTTTAAGTGACTGAAGTTGAATGTTTGAGGATTTAGAAGTTTTTGGTTTGTTTGATTTTTGTTTATTTGTTTAAGTGTGGAGCAGTGTCCAATGAGCAGAGTTTGAAGGGTTTGGAGGAAGTTAACGAGAAGCTGGAACATGAAAGAAAAGCCAATATAAATACAGAAATGGAAAAACTGGAATGTAGAAGATGATACTTAGCAAGGGATTGTGTTTAATTGGATCCCAAAGTGACAAGAGTGAGATGAATGGTAAGATTAGCTAGCTTCTGGTTTACAGATAGAGATGTGGTTGAAGTAACTTTAATGTTAGTATTAACTAGGTTTCCTGTAGCCTTTGGGATTTTAAGGTTATTTCTCACTTTCCAAAAATAATGTCAACCAGCTTCAAAGACAGTGGAAGGGAGGTTTCCAACTTGCATTACTTTGTTTTCCACCAGACTGGGTGAGATTATTCAGACATCTCTGAAGGAATCAGCCGTGACCTGAATTGGCCATGCTAGCTTGGTGTAGAAAGTAAAGCAGGGTTGTAAGGGTTTTGTTTTGAGAGGTGGGTGTGAGGCGTGAAACACTGTTTCTTTCCTTCCTGCTGGAACCCAGCATCCTGTTCAGACACTGCACTGAATTCTACATTGTCTGACCTGATATAATTATACTAATACTTATCTTGCATGTCATTGCAACTTGAGAACTTGAAAGAGATTTTGAAGAACAGTTACTAAATAGGATCAGAGGACTTTAACTCTGAAATAAAAGTTCTACATCTTTTCCAATTTCCTTACATAACAAATATTAATATTCATGATTTTACTATTTATTCAACAAACAACACACCCAACAAAATAAGTGTTGATTAGGTTATATTTGTTTAAAATTATAAATATTGTTGACACATTGAAATATGTTTATCAGAATATAATGAACATTGTTTTCTCTAGGATTTGTTATTTATAATCTGATTTTGCCTTATAAAATTTAAAGTTATATACTTAACATTGTTTAAAAATGTTAAAGACAATGTAGTTGAATGTATAATAATTCACTAGTCTACAGATATTGCTGTGAGATAATCTTTCAGTAAAATTTGTGCTCAGGAAATGAAGGAGGCATATGAATTAGCAAATGAGACAGATATTACGGTGTCACCCAAGGGAACCATTTTCCTTTCAACATGCAAATTATCTAAACATTCAGAGTTTGAAAAATGAAATTGCATTGGATTCCTATTACAGAGAAAATTGTAAATTTTTTGGAGAACATTATCGAGAAAGATCATAAGATTCACCCTTTAAGGACCTGTGGCTGTGGTTGTGGCTAAGTGAGTATCTGTACAGCCCAGGTTATACAAGGTAAAGGAGTGCCTGCACACCATTTCTTTGGATAAATAAGTGCTTGATATTCCTCAAAGAGAAAATGACTAGGCTAATAATGGAGTGATAATTTGCCAGAATTATAAAGTCATCACTAATCCTATAGCATATGTGTGTAAAAATATATTTTCTATAAAGAAAGACCCAGTTACTGTTTTTCTAAGCCTTCCCAATCAGACTATGAGGACTTTGATGGCATGGCCTGGGTTTTATTTCTATTTATTCTCTCACAAGAATTAATAGAGTGAGGACTGGGTGGGTATTTTGGCTTCATCTTTGTCCAAACTGAGTCAAATTTGAGTCAGACTGGGAAGATGGAACATAACAAAGTTTGCATTCAGGATTCCAAGTGTTGAACTGGAGAAGTCACCTTCATGTGCAGTCACCTATTCCTCTCTCCTAAATTATATCAGATTCATTTCTTACCAAGCAGCAAGACCTTACCCTGCTAGTAGCTTCTCTATGCCTCAGTTTTGTCATCTGTAAAATGGGGTTAAATAGTAGCTCCCTCATAGAAATATTGTGAGAACTGAGAGCAGATAACTTTGCACAGTATGTTGCACTTGAACAACTGTAAAGTCCCAACTTGTGTTAGACAATTATGATGACAGTGAAGTAGACAACAAGAATGACTCTCCCGCTATAGGCCACTTAGCACTCAGGACCTGGTGCCCTGAGAACTTTCATCTTCCCTATTCTGGCCTGTAAATAGTCTGCCGCCTTTCTCACAGGAGGCCGCGGTGTCTCTCCTGTCAGGGGCCTTTTCCCCTCTGATAAAGGGGTAAAGGGCTGCTTCACTTCTGTCTGTCCTTACTTGGGCAGTCTGAGTCCACGCAGGAGATAGAAAACACACACTAGGTTAATCAGAAGCTTAATATTTAATAGAAGTCTTAATTATGATAAAGTAGTACCCTCAGCTATCAGGAAACTCCACATCATATTCTAGGAATAAGTGAGAAAACCCAAGAAGATAAACTTGGGAGAAGTTCAGACCTCTTTGGAAAAGATGTGAGTCAACTCATGGGATGGCAGAGACATTTGGAGATTTGGCCCGGCTAGGGTGGGTCTGTCTGCAGTCCCTGAGCAAGCGATAGGTCACCCTCCAGAGTGAGGCTGGGAACACTGCTGTACTGATCACTATCAGGGGGAAATTCTGAAAGGAATTCTATTGATCACAGGCCATTTATTGAAGGGGCATTTGGAGATGAAAGGTAATAAATTGATAACTGATACACTCATTTTAAGCAAAATCTTTATGATGACTTATCTATTTGCCATTGATAAACGTATTTATGAGATTGCTATTTACTTTCATAAAGGATAATTTGCTTACAAAAGATATTTCAACAGAAATCTTCCTACAGCAAAGCTAACTGATTTGATCTTAAATGAAATTTGTTTCACAGACACCCGGGTCATGCACGCTGTTTCCAGAATGCTTCCATCCTGAGAGCACTGATGGTAAACCTTCTAGGTCTGTTTTATCATCAGCAAAATAGAAACGATGTCACATCTTCTTGTCTATGTCACAGTGGGGAGAGTGAAATGAACTGAGATACAGAGAATCACTCGGGAACTATTGTATAGTGTGATCAGACATCACATCGCCGCTTACTAATGGATACTGTCCCTCCATCACTGATAAGCCCACCAGCAAACTTCGCTTTTCGAAGACCATTTACAAGTCTACATCTTTTGTCTGAATCTTTCCCTGACTGTTGTAATGATTACAAAGTCCATCCATAACCTCCAAAAAGGATTTTGAATCATTTGATGAATATTACTATTAAATAAAATTTCAATCAAATATAAACTAAGTTTTATTTTAAATTTCAGCCATTCAACTGAAAATGAATAAAATTTCAACTGAAATTTTAATTTGAAAACGAGGCATATATTAAATGGAGTGGCAGTGCAGTTAAGTGCCAACACTCAGGGAAACTAAGTCGAATCCCTCTGTTTTATTGATTTTATCTTTGGTGGTGACTAAGGACCTAAGCCACGAACAAAATAAAAAAAAAAAAAACTACATTTAACGAGTGTTTGAGGAGCTGCTGTTATGTTTAAGCTGCAGCAGAGTCTATTGCAAAGAGCTTAAAATCTAGTTACGGGCGCAGTGCGCGTTTCCCAGATCACTGCAGCACAGGGGGTTTAAAATATCGTGCACAGAAAGTGAGGAGAGAGAACTCCCCACTGCTTGGGAGCATCCGGTGGGGGGAACATGCCATCAATCAATAGCAGTATCTTACAAGGCATCTTCTGTGTTCTTTCTCTTTTCTCTTTTCTCCAATTAGAGAGAGAAGGGAAGAGTTCAGAGAGAAAAATAGTGAAATTAGGCTTATTTTGAAAGTATATAATGTAGTAGGAAAAATTATCCAAAGAATATTCCCTAAACTGAAATACTGGCAGTTAGCTGTTGGTGTATGAGTTTTCAGGTTCTTGAATTAATACAGTTATCTGAGTTTAGGGCCGTAGACCATTCTGAGACGGTCAGTTGTAAGAAAGCGCAAAAGTGTGACCAGGGTACATAGTCACTGCACATTGCACAGGGAATTCATCTCCTAGCAAGCAGAGACTCTGAGAAAACTTGTGAAAAAGCCACCAAACAGCTTCCGTTTCCCACTGTGTCTCTGTTATTGTTTAATATTGCTTTTCTTTTAGAGATAAGTTATCCTGGTAAATGTTACAGCTGTGCAGATGTTTTAAATAAAGAATTGTCAATCTGTCCTACAGTTACCTTGATCTCCAGGCAGGAAGTGGAAGGAACCCAACACAAGGAAGCGCTTGCCCAGAATGTGTGTACAGTACTTGTTAAACTGAGCAAAGTTTTTTCATTAGTGACATTAGCAGAATCTGTCCTATGAAATCAGACCAAATAGCCTCTTGCTGTTTATATTGCATAGATTATATTTGTGTCACCTGGTTAAGAAGTAAGTTTTTCCTTTATTTTTTTAAGGATGAAACATTCTTTTAATCGTTGAGATTTCAAATATCAAAGAAGCGGCAGCAAATATCAACTGTGTGTGTGTGTGTATTCATACAACAAAATGAATAGAATGCGATTCCTTCACATTTTGCTGCAGGGCCCCCCAAAAGAAAGTTTGTTCTTTGTATTTAAACCAAGCGTGTTCCAGTGGGTCTTTTCTGGGAATTCCCAGGTGTGCTGTATCTACCAGGTAACGACCGCCTGGCTGGTTGTGCCCTTACAGGCAGCAGGTCTGGATAAGCGAGGAGGCACCTCTGCCCCTCCCTCTGCCATGGCCTTGGATGACTTGTGCTACACTTGGCTTTTCAGAACTATTGTTTACTCATTTGAAAAACAAAGTGTTAGAATTTGATAATCTCCCGTGTCCTTTTTAGCTTTGACATTATACCAATTACTTTGTAGTTTAAGGTGAGGACAAAAGAAAGGATGCTTTTTTTTTTTTTAGTGTTTCATAGTTCTCCCTGTATAAGTATCTTACATCTTTCGTTAAATATATTCCTAGATATTTAATTTTCTTTGAGGCTGTTGTAAAAGGAATTGCGTTTTTGATTTGATCTTCGGCTTGACTGTTGTTGGCATATATGAAAGGCACCTATATTTTTAATAAGTTCCTCAGGTGGATTCTCATGCATACTCAAATGCATAAAAAAATGGTAGAGACAGATATTTAGAATATGCTGTTTTAATTTTATATGAATTTCCTTTTTTAAAACTATAGTGAAATGACAAATTTAAAGTGTAAAGTAGTAATTTTTTTAAAAGAGAAATCTACTTAATAAGATTAAAAAGTTTGGAATTGCATCCCAGTTCTCTATAAAACTAGAATGGGTTAAATTAAAGACAAATGGTACAGGTCAGTCAGAATTTGGAGAGAGAGAGAAAAATAAGAGAGGAAATAGGAAGAATTGTGGAATGGTTAGTACTTCTAGGCATTATGAGAATTAAAGATCAAAGCTGTTCTGCACACGCCACTCCTGGTTGCTCTGGAAATGAAGCTTCATGTTATCAAAATGACATCATGATGAGAAGCACATGCAAATAAAGAAAATGCTAATGAAAGAAGGAGCCCCACCCACTTATTCTAGGTTGCTGTTTGATACATTTGTTGAAGCTGAGCCAGAAGGACAGCATAAAGGGGAAAATATGAGTTATGTGGAAAAGAGTTACTTTGACCCTAATATGTTCAGCTATTTTTCTGATAGTCACCTACTTGATTATAAATAATAGGGTTATACTCCTGTTTCTTGAGTTTTCAATTTAGGACATGAACAATTTCATGGTGATATATATGAAGAGGATTTAGATTTTCATTTATTAGCCCCTTTGTAGAGCCAATTTCTTTTCCTCTCCTTCTGCTATACTTTGGGTGTCCTTCGGTATGGAGCCTCTAGTTCAATTTTTTCTACCCAATAAACCTCTGTGCTCTTCCAGGTAGTCAGAGAGGCAGCTGCTTAGCTGCACAGCACTGGGAATGGCCGTGGGGTGAAAATCTCTTGCTAACATTTCCGATTCATCCTCCTTATTTGAATCCAGGTCTCATCCCACACCTAGCAAACTTGGTGCTCTAGTGTGAGAATCTTCCCAGCAAGAGCAACTTTTCCTGCCTTTGGTATTCTCTTTCCATTTCATAGTCCTGTCTGACTTCTAAAAAATATGTTGTCATTTCCTACTTGATATTCTGTTGGTTTGTACCATACTTATTTTCTTACTCCCACTCTACCCAGATTTCAGAAAGGCTGAGATAAATGCATATGTACAGTACACCATGTTTGACTCAAAATCTCCCAAAATACATAGCATAATTCATTTCACAAGAACACTTCTATATAAACTAAGAGTCGTCAATTTTTGCTTTGTTTTTGATTTACTTTTATAGACAATATTCTCATTGTTTCAACGACAATATGATGAGACTAAGTAAAAACAGGGATCCTCATACATTGATCATGCCCATGTAAACTGATAACTCTTTTGGAAAACAATATAGTTAAAAGCCTTGGCCAGGTGTGGTAGCTCACATCTGTAATCCCAGCACTTTGGGAGAGTGAGCAGGAGGATTGATTGAGACCAGGAGTTCAAGATCAGCCTCAGCAACATAGTGAGACCCTGTTTCTACAAAAAATGAGAAATATTAGCCAAGCAGGTTGTGTGTGCCTGAAATCCCAGCTATGTGGGAGGATTGCCTGAGCCCAGGCATTCAAGGTTAAAGTAAGCAATGATTGGCCACTGCACTGCAGCCTGGTGACAGAGCAAGGCTGTCTCAATAAAAATAAATAGATAAATATAAATAAATGTCTTTGAAATTGTAATGCTCTTGGACCCAGTAAAATTCCACTTCTAGAAATACATTTTAAGGAAACAATCTTAAATACAAGAATTAAAAAGATTACATGCAAAGGCATATATCATATACTTATTATGAAAGGATAAAAAACGATCTCATACTAACAGTAAGAAAATTGCTAAGAAAAGGCATAAACATCTAAGAGAATGGACACAGATATTTTTTAAATGTTGGTACAAACACTGTGAAAACAACGAGGTTGGAAACTGGGCTAAAGGCCCACGCAAAAGAATTCTAGACTTAGTGAGAAAGGTTTCTTCAAAGATAGAACAAAATCTTAGAAATCTGTTTACTGAAGATGTATATATTCACTATTAGTATGTTAAAGCTGTAAATAAGTTATTTAATTTTGGACAAACCTTATTCAGAATTTAAAATATCTTCTAAGAACTAATTCTTGGAAAATTGTAAGTTGTGTTTTACAAACATAATCCAAGTGCTTAAAAACAGAGCAGTTCAGTTCAAAAGGACTTGGGGTGTATTGGAATCAGTATAATTTATTTTTATAGCAGTACTAAATAGCTTCTGAATGTCTAATTTGAGAGTGATGCATGAATATCCTAGCTCCAGGGGCCAGTGAAACTAATTACTTTGGAACATTGGTATTTTGAATTTA
Organism: Avahi laniger; assembly: GCA_963575035.1. Classification (NCBI taxonomy): domain Eukaryota; kingdom Metazoa; phylum Chordata; class Mammalia; order Primates; family Indriidae; genus Avahi; species Avahi laniger. The sequence continues at coordinate 21,754 of CAUYSK010062671.1, forward strand.
TTCCAGGATTCTCTTTTTTGAGAAGAATGCAAACCACTTCATATAAATTAACCCGTTTGTTCACATCATTTCTCACAGATACTGGTATAGCACAAGTAGTTTCCCAAGTCTATAAATGGTGAGCTATGAAGAATATTTGTCGTCTTGTTGAAATCTATATCATAAAATCCAACTCTCCTGTACCCGAACTCAATTGTTCTTTGCACTGGCCTTCACTGTCATTTCATTAAATTGAAAAAGCATGCCTCAATGGTGATCAACTGTACTGCAGAAAAGATTAACCTCTTACTTTCTGGTAATGATTTTAGATTACTGAAAAAAAAAAAAACCTACATTAAGCCTGAAGGAAATAAGAACATTAATGATCAATTATGTTGTTTGAGCTAAGTTTATGTTGAAATTCAATGACTGAAGTCATTGTGACAACATTACTTCAAATGAATCCCAGTGGTTTAATGATCTATGTCAGAATGAAGAATCACTATATACCATTAATATCATCTTACAAGCATGGAAAAAAATAACTGGCTAGTGAGATATTTTATGATAAATGACTACCTAGAAATATGGTTTATTCAAAAATGTTTTAAAAAGAAGTATATTTCTCTTGATTACTACAGACTACTTCAGTCAAACTAATAATATGTACTTAACTAAGATGAAAATTTGACCCATAATTAGTATTGCGCCTTGAGTAATTTTCCAATGTAGACAGAATTCCATTTTAATGATTACCATCATAGCACTTCATTTTATGCAATGGCTATTTCCATTTGTAAAATGTAAGACTCTATTAACGCTACTTTAGTGCTATAAATATAACACAATCTATTAAAATACTATAAAATGCATGTGGTTGTAAATTTCTGTCTGTATATCTGTTTAAAATAGTATTCTTCTGGTTCAGTATCAATGTGTATATGTACAATAAATTTATATAAATGTGTATTTAAGATTAAATTATTAAAGTACATTATGAATATTTTTTTGTATCAAGAGGTATCTTGAGGAGTGAAGATGGGAGTATAATAGAAATTTAGAGCCTGAATGGGTTCCCTCCTTATATATATATGTATAATATATGTGACTGTATATGTGCTATACAGTCATCTTACTCATACCCAGTCATGTGGTGATTGGAGAGAGGAGAGGAGAGGAGAGGGGAGGGGAGGGGAGGAGAGGAAAGGAGAGGAGAGGAGAGGAGAGGAGAGGAGAGGAGAGGAGGGAGAAGAGGAGACTTTAGGTAATCCCTAAACTTATCAGAAATGTGGGCATGTTCTTTACTGAAATATCAGGTCCTTGTGGTAAGGTGAAAAAGGGAAACAAAATTGCATTGACAATAAGATTGAATTCTTTAATTCCATTGTGCTACCAATTGTCTAGTTTCCATAGTAAGAACTTTTTTAATAGGAAAGATTAAAATGTCTGTATTCACAAAGCATCAATACATTTTGAAAAATATGCAAAATTTTATTGGAAATATATTCATATACATTTACTTTCTTCTTTCAAGACTTTAATCAAATAATCAACTCATGTTAAACAGTTCTTCTTGATATATTCCTTCTTCCAAAAAGATTATTGCTCAATTTTCAGAGTTCTCTTAGGATTTTGTACTTAATTTTCCACAAGTATCTTACTAGTATGTTATAATTTGTGTTCATGATTATTTCTTCCACTAAGCCAGGACCTCTTTAAAAGCTGAGACTATCTTACTTAAATTTATATTCCAGGAGACTCACAGTACCATATAGACAATCAATTCTAAATAAACCTTCTTACGTGATCAAAATTTTATCAAAAAAGATTTTTGGAGCCCTTAATATCCTGTGATGAATAGGATAAAGTCCTCATGGGATTTACATACTAATGTAAGGTGATAAATACATAAACAAATGTATATCTGTTCTATAACAAAGAGGAGTAGCTTGAGGGTATATCAAGTTATGGCCAGGTGCTGTTTCAGACAGAATAGGCATGGAAGCCTGTCTGGATTGATGGTAAGATTACAGACCTCAGTGAATAAGAGGGAGTGTGCTATTTGGTGGGAGTGACAAAGATTCTTTCTTTGACCAAACTCTGGTCAAGCTCCTTTAAGCCCTCTTACTAACTAGGCCTCAACCATGGCCCACGAAATCTGTAGACTCACAGCAAAAATGATTTCATCTACCATATCTCCACCTTTATACATTAAGAGACTTGAAAAAAATTAGCATAGTTTCTAACAGCTCAAGGCTGCATCCCTGGGATGATGACTCCAGCCCCTTAAGTGCCTGCCTGAGAAAGTTCAATCCTGCTAGGAGAAATAGTAAAATAAATTTATTGTTCATTCCAGCCAAAATCTAGTAATAGGCATATAGATCCATGAATCCATTCTTAAATCAGTTACTTTAAAAAAATTGCAATTAAAAATCTTTTTTCTACCCCTTAAAGATGTAAATCTTTTACCGCCCAGAATTGTCTTCTTCAGGATCTGAGAGCTTTCTCTCTGACATGCAAATATTTAGGAATGTAACTCTCATTCCCTGTCCTTGTGGGAGAGTAAGGATCTAACTTTGGTGGGCTCTTTGCTTAACTTGCACCACTACCTCCTATCATAAAGTGATGAGAAGTTTGTTTCATTTTTGGATAAGCTCCAATTAACACATCCAGATGGCTAGTCAGTGAACCAATCCCTTTAATGCCTCCAGGGTGTCTTTTCTTTAGCATATCCCAGCCATTAAAAAAGTCTTCTACCCTTTGTTTCAGTAAAGTGCTGGACTCTCTTCCCTATTGCAGTAGTTATTACTCAATAAAATCTATTCTTACCACTTTAACCAGTGCCTGCCTTTGTTTATTTTTACAGGGGTATATGTGGAAAATGATCTCTTAGGCAGAGGAAACAGCTCTCAGGTTGAAGTTTGCTTGGTGCTTTTGAAGAACATTAAGGAGGCCAGTGAGACTAAACTAGAATAGAAGAAGGACAGTGCAGCGGGGATAAGATCAGAGAGTTTTGGCACCTATATACCCTGGTAGGAACTTTGTATTAATATTTTACCTGAATGAAATGGAAAACACTGAAGGATCCTGAGTAGGACACACAGTGGTCTGATTTACTTTACAAGAATTACTCTGGATATAGAATAGACAACAGGCTGGTGAAGAGCTAGGGGCAAAAATGGAAAAAGGAAGGCCAATTAAGAGGTGATAGCAATGTCCAAAAGAGAAACATCATGTCTTTGACCAGGGTGGTGATGGTGGTGAAGGTGCTGAGAAGTGGGCAGACTCTGTATAGATTTGGAAGGAAAAGCTGGCATAATTTGCTACAGAATTAAATCTGGGGTAAGAAATAAAAAGAGGAGCTATTTTTACGTGAATATTACGCAACGGGTTCAGTAGCAGACATAAGTACAAACATTCCCACAGTTATAGTACTAGAGATCACTCTTTTAGAAGTAGCACCCACATAATCTCTGATTTATAATCTTTGGCAAATAAAGTCCCCACTAAATCTTGTCAGAAAAATTTGAAGCTCAATGTACCTCCTCTGATTCATGCATTCAAAGTTCATCTCCTACACATTAATAGTAAGGTTTCTATAAGATTTCGTTGTAGTTGTGTCTACTTGGTCAGGGATGGACAGTGTTCTACCAATCCACTACATTTTATGCTTTTTTGAAGAAGCTACCTAAAATCAATGTCTCATCCACTGTCCATGACTGTGGTCCTGTTGGCACCAGCTGTGCTAATTGCCTTCTCCTTACTAATGATTAAATTCATGAGTACCCTTTGTACAAGCCAGTCATTTTAATTCTGCATTAGATGTAACTTTGATGTGCATGCTTTTGACCCAAATGCAGAAAATGGTTCATAGTAAATAGGTTAGTTTGCTCTACTTAATTTGGGAAAAAACATTTATAACAACTCAAAATCACAAGGAATGTTGTTCTGACATGAAATAAGCAAGATTTATCTAGTCCAATGATTTTGCTCATCTTCATTAGTCATTACAGGCAATATCTCAAACACTAAAGTCTTATACAATTGTAAAGGAATCATAGCAGATATATCCATGATAGACCTCTTAAAAGTGTTTCTACAGCCAAGAATTTTCTAAAGCTTTTGTATTGAATCTAGTAAACGTAAGAGTTTAGAAAATGGATTAAAGAAATCTTCATGTCCAATTTAAATCCTTGTGTCTACAAATAATTTCAGATAAAACTGTTTAAAAAGGCAATTATCTGGGATTCTATTTTAACTACATATGGGGTCTAGGATGGTACCATGCGTTCATTTATGCATTGAACTTATATTGAGATCCTATGATATGCCAGCCACAGTATTTTACACTAGAATAAATCATTGTGTTCCCTAAAGTGCTTGCAATTATTGCGCTTACTCCAAGTAGAAATTGCAGCCCTTAGCCTACTGACAAAGCTGACATTAGTTTAATTACTCTCCTTATGGCACGTATCTTTAGTATCAAAAGGAATTTGCATTTGCATTGAATCCAGACTCTGATCTCAAGTTAGTTTTATGAACCAACAGACTCTTGATTTACCCCTCTGTAAAATGAATTGTGGGAGAAATATATTCTTCTCTCTGTACTCCTCTCTCAGAGTGTATAACATTTCAGTTTATTTAGAATATTTTTAAAGATCCTATTCATTTCTCTCTAGCTGATTAATCAATTATAAAATAGCCTCAGTTACCTAAAAATGACATAAGGACTATGGAAATGCTTCCTGGGAATTGTGGAAATTATGAGAATTTTGTAACTACACCAAATCACTATAAAATAAACATGTTATATTTTTCTCTAGGGATTTAAACAGTTTTCAGAAGTTAGAATTTCCATCAATAGGGTACTGAATAGACTACTGTGCTATTCTCCTGAGCTTCAGCCCTCTTCTGTGGCATTACTTTTTTATCCCTATCCAGACATACCAGGGATAACTTCTCATTCACTTTGCATTATACTGCTTTTGGGAGCAACTGTGAAGATTAAGATACATACATACTACTTGTACTTATGTATATTATCAATCCAGAGTTATTTCAACATTAATGTTTAGCCTACTGAACAGTAATTCCTACTGTTTCCAAAAAGAGAAAAAAGAGATTTCAAATTGTAGCCTTATTTATTATCACCATCATTTCTTCTTTGCCTTTGACACAAAAATCTCATCTTCACACATCAGTAGTTTAAAGGCAGGAAAAGACTGTAATACAGTAATAGTAGGGGAATTCAACACCCCACTCTCAGTAATGGACAGATCATCCAGACAGAAAATCAACAAAGAAATATCAAAGTTAAACTACACTCTAGACCAAATAGATCTAACTGACATTTATAGGACATTTCTCCCAACTACTGGAGAATACCCATTCTTTTCATCAGCGATGGAACATTCTCCAGAATAGACCATATATCAGGCCAAAAAACAAGTCTCAACAAATTCAAAAAAGTAGAAATCATATCAAGTATCTTTTCTGGACATAATGGAATAAAACTAGAAATCAGTGACAAGAGAAAACTCAGAAAATGCACAAACACACGGAAATTAAACAACATACTCCTGAGTGACCAATGAGTCAATAAAAAATTAAGAAGGAAATAAAAAAAAATTCTTGAAACAAATGAAAATGGAAAACAACTAAAATCTATAGGATACAGAAAAAGCAGTAGTTAGGAGGGAAGTTTATAGCAATAAGCACCTATATTTTAAAAAGTAGAAAGATTTTACATAATCGATCTAATGATGCATCTCAAAGAACTAGAAAAACGAGAATAAACAAAACCCCGAAATTAGTAGAAGGAAAGAAATAATAAAGATAAGAGTAGAAATAAATAAAATTGAGACTAAAAAATACAGAAGATTAAGAAAACAAAATGTTGAGTTTTTTTGAAAAGACAAATGAAATTGACAAAACTTTATCTAGATTTACTAAGAAAGACAAGAAGACCCAAATAAATAAAATAAGAAATGAAAAAGAGACTTACCAACTGAGATCACAGAAATTTAATCATTATAGACTACAATGAACAACTACACACCCATTGGTAAACCTAGAGTAAATGAGAAAATACCCAGACACATACAATCTACCAAGATTGAACCATAAAGAAATAGAAAATCACAAAACAACCAATCATAAGTAATGAGATCAAAACTGTAATAAAAAGTCTCTAATACTAAATTATACCAAACATTTAAATAAGAATTAATGTCAATTCTACTCAAACTCTTCCAAAAAATTGAAGAGAATGGAATATTTCCAAACTCATTCTAAGAGGCCAGCATCACCCTGATACCAAAACCAGATAAGAACACAGCAGGAAAAAAAAAAGAAAGAAAACTGTCAGTCAGTATCACTGATGAACATAGGCGCAAATATCCTCAGCATACTGAATTCAACAACACATTAAAAATCTCATTTACCCCCTGATCAAGTGGGATTCATCCCAGGGATTCAAAGATGATTCAGTGTTTGCTGATCATAACATAATACATCACATTAACAAAACCAAGACCAAAAACCATATGATCATTTCAATAGATGCCAAAAAGCTTTCAATAAAATTCAACATCCCTTTATGATAAAAAAAAAAACCCTCAACAAATTGGGTATGGAAATAACACATCTCAAATTAATAAGGGTCACATATGAAAAACCCACACCTAATGTCATACTAAACAGGGAAATATTGAAAGGCTTCCCTCTTTGGAACAAGACAAAAGTTCCCCACTTTCAGCACTTTTATACAGCGTAACACTAGAAGTTCTGGCCAGACCAACTAGGCAAAAGAAATAAACAAAGGGCATCCAAATATGAAAGGAAGATATCATATTATCTTTGTTTGTAAATGATATATTCTTATACTTAGAAAAAAGACTAAAGACTCTGCCAAAACTGGTTAGGACTAATAAATTAATTCAGTAAAGTTTCCAGATACAAAACCAACACGAAAATGAAGGAGCATTTGCATACATCATCAGTGAACAATATCAAAAGGAAACCAAGAAAGCAATTCCATTTAAAATAGATACAAAGAATATAAAATATTCCTAGAAATTAATTTAACCAAATATGTGAAAGCTCTATACAAGGAAAACTATAGAACCCTGACAAAGGAAATTAAAAAGGACACAAAAAATCAAAAGATATTTCATGCTCGTGGATTAGAAGAATATCATTAATATTAAAATGTCCATATTTCCCAAGAATATTTACAAAATCAATGCAATCCCTATCAAAATACCAATGACATTCTTCATAGAAATAGAAAAATAATCCCCAAATTTGTATGGAACCACAAAAGATCCTGTCTAGTCAAAGTAATCCTTAGGAAAAAAGAACAAAGCTGAAGGCATCACACTATATGGCTTCAAAATATACTACAAAGTTATAGTAGCCAAAGCAGGATAGTACTGGCATAAAAGCAGACACTAAGAACAACAGAGAAAAATAGAGAACCTAGAAATAAATCCATGCATGTACAGCCAACTTATTTTTGACAAAGATACATACAATGGGGAAAGGACAATCTCTTCAATAAATGGTGCTGGGAAAACTGGTTAACCATATGTACAATAACGAAACTAGACCTCTATCTCTCACCATATACAAAAATAAGATTGATTAAAGATTTAAATGTAAGAACTGAAACTACAAAACTACTAGAAGAAAACATGGGAAAACACTCCAGGACATTTGTCTAAGCAAAGATTTTTTTTTGTGTAAGACCTCAAAAGCCCAGGCAACCAAAGCAAAAACGGACAAATGGGTTTACAACAAGATAAAAACCTTCTGCACAGCAAGGAAACAATCAACAAAGTGAAGACACAACATATTGGATGGAAGAAAATATTTACAAATTATCCATCTGATAAGGAATTAATAATCAGAATACACACAGAGTTCAAACAGCTCAATAGAAAAAAAATCAAATAATCAAATTTAAAAATAGGGCAAAAAATCTGAATAGACATTTCTCAAAAAAGATATACAAATGGCCAACAGGTATACGAAAACGAGCTCATTAATTATCAAAGAAATGCAAATCAAAACCACAATGTGATATTATCTTACCCAGTTAAAAGGGCTTTTATCAAAAAGATAAGGAATAAGGGATGCTGATGAGGATGTGGAAAAGGGAAACTCTCATATACTGTTGGTGGGAGTGTAAATTAGTATAGCCATTATGGAAAAGTATATGGAGGTTCTTCATAAAACTAAAAATAGAACTATCACATGATCCAGCAATTCCACTACTGGGTATATACCCAAAAGAAATAAAATCAATTTATTGAAGAGATACCTGCACTCCCATATTTATTGCAGCACTATTCACAATAGCAAAAATATGGAATCAATCTTAGGGTCCATCAGTGGATGAATAGATAAAGAAAATGTAGTTTATACACACAATGGGATATTATTCAGCCATAAAAAGAATGAAATAATGTAGAACTAAATAATGTGTACACATGGACGCAGAGTGTGGAATGAAGGACGATGGAGGCTCAAAAAGCAGAGGGAGTGGGAGGGGGGTAGATGTTGAAAATTACTTAATGGTCACAATGCATGTTATTCCAGTGATGTATACATTAAAAAGCCTAACTTCGCCACTATGCAAGATATCCACATAAAATCCACATAAAATCCACATATGGATTGCACCTGTAATCCATACATTTATACAAATAAAATTAAAAAAAGGAAATTAGTAAGGCAACATTAAACTCAAATAAAGTTGAAAGAAAACAATAAAAATTTTAAAATATTAAGCAACCATAAAATACAAAGAATTAACAAATCTCAAAGTGTAATTAACAATAATATGTATATGGCAAGATTAATCAATTTAAAAGTCACAGAAGATATAAATAAAAAATATCAGGAATAAAATTAATGGCCATACTCCAGATCATATAATAATTAAGATGCCAGTAAGAGGCTATTTGAAAGAACCTTAGGCTAATAAATAGTAAAAACTTAAATAGAATGGAAAAATTCCTTGAAAACCACATCTTATCAAACTAGGTTCATGAAATAACAAAAAAATTGAGAGCACTGAAATTTTTAAGGTAATTCAATCAATAAAAATATTTTTTCATGCAAATAAAACTCAAACCCAAATCGCTTTAAGCATGAATTCTCAAAATATTCAAGAAAAAAAATAGCACCAATCTTAAACCATACCTCCCACAGAATAGTAAAAGAGAAATACTATTCAACTTGTTTCTTGACAATGGTATAACCTTAATACTATATCCTAACAAGTATATTATAAGAAAAGAAAGAAATATTATGGGTCCTCTCTCATGAACATAAATGCAATAAAAAAGTCCTCAATAAAATATTAAAAAACAACATTAAGCAATACATTAAAAGCTTAACACATATGATCAAAGTAGATTTATTCCAGGAATTTAACTTGGGCTTAAAATTTGAGAATCAATTAGAAAAATAAATCCTATTCACATATAAAAAGAACATTTATTTAATCATTTCAATGTGTACATGGAAAATATTTAACGCAACTCAACTCCCATTCCTGATTAAGATTTAAAAACCTCTTAAAGTAGAAGTAAAAGCAAACTTCTTCTATCTGATAAAAATTATTAACAAAATGCTTCCAATTCTATATATAACGGTGAAATATTGAAAGATATCTCCTGAAATTGGAAACAAAATAAGAATATCATACTATCAACACTTCTTTTAATGCTGTGGTAGAATCCAAATCAGGAACAATAAGGGAAGAATATGTCAGAAAAGTTTAAGAAAGTTCCGGGGAAGAAAAAAATACATCATTGCAAGTGATGTTTGTATTCACAGAGAATCAAAAATATTTACAAATTATTATTATTTAGCAAGTTCCATGGATACAAGATCAACATACACAAATCAATTATATTTAAATATAACAAAAGCTAAAATTTAGAAAATTATATTTAAAATTAGAAAAGATTTTATGATAAAGCAGAAAACATTAAATGCCTATGCAAAAATCTAATGAAATCCATGTAAGACCTCTTCACAGAAACTACAAAATATTGAAAGTTATCAAAGTCAAAATAAATGGAAGAAATTATCACATTCAAGAATTTGAAGATTCAGTATCATAAAATTGAGAATTCTCCCCTAAATTTTTCTGAAGATTCAATGCAATACAATCCCAATGTAAATTTCAGCAAGTTTTGGGAGGAATGTAGAGGCAATAGGGAGGGGGACTAGTAAACTATGCTGAAAATATCAGACAGTCTTGAAGAAGAGGAACATACCTGGAGGACATGTACAACCAAATATAAAGACTTACATTAGCACTGCAGTAATTAGGACAGCATTCTACTGATGCAAAGATAAATGGCCAATGGAAGTCATGGAAAGATCAGAAACAGAACCATACAAGTATGAACAATTAATTTATGATAAAGATGGTACTGACATTATAGTTCAGTAAATATCGAAATTCAAAAAGCATTGTATCCTACCCTGAACCACACACACACACACACACACACACACACACACACACACATACACACACCCCCTCAAGTCCAGAGAGTTTACAAATGAAAATGTAAAACAATAATCTTGAAAATACCACAGGAGAATATCTTCATTACTCTGTGTACTAGGTTGAATAATGTCCTCCTAATACCCAGAACCTGTAAATGTTACCTTATTTGGAACAGGCAACTATTCAGATGGGATTAAGTTAAGGATTTTTAGATGGGGAAATTGTCTAGGATTATCTGAGTGTACCCTGAACACAATCACATATATTCTTATGAAAGGGAGGCTAAGGGAGATCTGACTACAGACACAAGAGGTGAAGGCAATGAGAAGAGACAGAGACTGGAATGATGCCACCACAAGGCAAGAAATGCCAGCTGCCACCAGAAGGTGGAAGAGTCAAAGAAGGGATTCTCTCTTGGAACTTCCAGAGGGTGTGTGGCTCTTTTGACATCTTGATTTCTGCCCAGTGACACTAATTTTGACCTCCTGGCTCCAGAACTATGAGAGAATAAATTTCTATTATTTTAAGCCACCAAGTTTTTGACAATTTGTTGTAGCAGGTACAGGAAAAATTATGCATAGGGTAGACAAAGACTGTCAAAACCAGTCACTAAGCATGAATTATAAAGGAAAAAATTATATGTTAAACTTTATTAAAGGTGAGAATGTCAGTTCATCAAAAGATATCATTAAAAAAATAAAGAAGGACACTAGAAATGGAGGTATTTGTAACACATAAAGCTGACAAAGGACTTCTGGACTGTGTCCAGAAAAAATACATAAATAAATAACAGACAACCTAACAGAAAGTGAATGAAAAGACTTGGAGATAAATTCCACAAAATAGCATATGTAAACCATCAACAAAAAAGGTTGTTAACTCCACTAGTATGCAAAGTAATATCATGATATACCACTATATCCTCACTAGAATAGCTATGATTTTTTAATGTTTTTAAAATTTTATATAAAGATGGGGTCTCACTATGTTGCCAAGGCTGGTCTTGAATTCCTAGGCTCAAACAGTCCTCCCACCTAGATTTCCCAAAGTGCTGGGATTACAGGTGTGAGACACCCTGCCCATCCAGACTGGCTATGGTCAAAGTGATTGACAATATCAAGTGTTGGCATGGTTATGAACAATACAAATTGTGCAATTGGGACTATAACTTGTTAAAACAACTTTGGAAATGTGTTTGGCAGCACCTTCTGAAGTTAAGCCTACATGTTTTCACAACCTCAAAATCCCATTTCATCCCAGGATATATACACAACAGCGGTGTGAAGTGTGTGTGTGTATGTGTACCAAAGGTCATTCATAGTAGTATTGTTTGTAATAACCCCAAACATGAAACAAGACATATATATGTATGCGTGTATATATATATAACTAGTAAAATGGTTACATTACAGTATAATAATGGAAAAAAGGAAAACTGCATGTCATTAAAAGTAAGTGAATTTCTATTACACCTAAAAAAATGGATAAACTTCGTAGCCAAATATTGAGGAAAAGAAGCCAAATATGGAATAATACATAATTGATAATACCATTTAAATATAGTTCAAAAACAGGTGAAACAAAAATATAGTGTTAGAAGTCAGAAGGTGATACCTTTGTGAAGGTAGCCAATGGAGGAGGAGAATGTGAGGGCAGCTGATGATATGCTAATAATGTTTCATCACGCAATCTGTGTAGTGATTTTCTGAGTCAGTTTATTTTGTGACAATGCATTGAGCATTATCCTAACAATGGGTACACATTTATGTATGTTATACTTTCATTAAAAGTTTATTTAAAAATTATGTTGGTTCTTTTAAACCTCTTTTGCCTTCATATGTAAATTTCAAGAAATGATCTTATTGGAATTTTTAATGAAATTGTCTTGAATACATACATTTTTATGAGAAGAACTGGCATTTTTATGACATTCCATCTCTCCATACAAGTATGGTTTCATTTATTTTGTATTTCTTTATGTCCTTTAATGACCTCTTTATATTAATATATGTGCATATATGTATGTATGTATTGCTAATATATATAATATGTATCTTATATATATAATATATATACATTTTCCCCCATAAAAATCTTACATATTGTTTGTAGGCTTTATTACTAAATGCTACTGTGAAAAGTATTTTTAAAAATACATTTTTATAATTGGTTGTTGGTGTACAAAAAATGTTTATACTACTTTATCTGTTAATATTGGATTTTTTCACATCAGCAATCATTTTATCAGCAAATCATGAAGTTTTATTTCTCTTTCCTATAATTATATCTCTTCTTTTAAAAATAATCTTGCTTTACTGAATACCTTGAGTTAAATATTGAATAAAAGCCATTATATCTAGCATCCTCACTTGCTCTTGACTTTAAACTGAATGTTTCTAATATTTTTGCCTTAATTAGTATGCTTCTTTTGGTGTTTATAGCAATTAAAATAAATACATCTTAAACTACTCAATAAATTACATTTTTAGGTAAAATCTTACTTGCTTATGATGTATTTTATCTATGTATTATTTGACATATTTTGTTAATAATTTTTTAGGATTTTTGCCTCTATGTTCATAAGTATTATCCTATAATGTTTTTTTTTTTCTAACTGTCCTTGTCTGGTTTTGTGGCAAATATGCTAACTTTTCAGAATGATTTGGAAGACCTATTGCTGTCTAATCAATAGAGTAGTTTATATTAGATTGACGTTATTCTTTCTTCAAGGTTTTGTAAAATGCCCCTGTAAACCCTTCTACATCGAGGATTTTGAAAAGTCTGGACAGAATATGGAACAATGATTTCATTTTCATTAACAGTTACAAGATGGACATATTTGAAACTCGGACTTGGGGGGAGGGAGGGCAAGGACAACATATGTAACCTAAACATCTGTAATATGCTGAAATTAAGAAAAAAAAAAGCAGTTGCAGGGTTGTTCAAGGTTTTACTTATTTGAGACTATTTTGATACTTTATGTATTTTTCAGATTTTATCTAACCTTTCAACTTTATTGATGTAAAGTTATTCATTTTTGTTGGTCATTTGAATCTATATAATGCACCACTACATAATCTGAGTCCTATTTTTATAACTAATACTATCTTTCCAACTCTTTCTTCTTAATTATTCTTGTTAAATATTGGCCTATTTTATTAATCTTTTCAAATAATCAGCTCTGAGTTTAGTTTATCTTCATCATCTTTTTGTGAAAAATATATATATTTTTCAATTTAATATAATTGAATTTCAAATGATGTAAAATTAGATTTTCAACTTATAATAATTATATACATTGAGAAATATATCTGGCTAGATTACAATATGAGTCATTTTCTAATATAATTCATTCTCAGTAGGGAAGATCAATCACATGATTATTGAATTAATGAAAAGAAAGAAAAAATGTTAAGGGATGTTTCTGCAAGAATGGCTAGATGGATGATTGTTATTCTCCAAGTAAGACATATTTCTGTCCTAAGTACCAAAATTACTCCTTAGGAATCAATGTGTTCTTTCCTCTTCATTGTCTGTTATATAACAGGGACTCAATCTTATGTATTATTTAGTTGAATAAGTGAAGAAGGTAAATTAAGAAATTCTTAAATTCTGTCACTTTTCTTGATTCTAGCTGTATTTTTCTCATCTTCATTGACTCATTCCAGAAACATGTATTCAGCACTATTCCGGATCAGGACAACATGATGGTAAATAACACAGGGAATATCCTGATTCACAGGGTTTATATTCTTCTATGAGGAAATTTGGAAAATAAGCAAGTAAAAAAATAAAGAGAATACCAAATGGAGCAGAGCAAGCATACTATCTGAAATAGTTATCAAAGATCTCTCTGAAAAAAATATATTTCTGAGGCCAAAATTACAGAAATGAGCCAGTCATAAAGATGAAATTGTTGGGAATGCACTTAAGGAAAAGGCATAAAAAATGCAAAGACCACAAAGCCACAAAGAGTTTGACATGTTTGAGTAGATGAAAGAAAGCCCCTGCGGCTGGAACCCAGGGAAGGAGAGGTGACCCGTAGAAGACGGAGTAGGTGAGAGTCAGATCACGTAATATTTCATAGGCCACAGTGAGAGTTTGGTTTTGATCCCAAACACAATAGTAAATCATTACAGTTTTGTTTTTTGTTTACATTTTCATTTTAACAGAAAACTATGATCTGAGTTTAGTTTTTAAAAGACGATTTTAGTTGCTGCCTGCAAGAATGGCTTGTAAGTCGACAAGAGTAGAAACAAAGATACTACTTCAGTTTAAAGATGACATGGGTTTAGACTGATGATGACAGTGGAGATGGCAAGAAGTGAGCCAACTTAAGACACAGTTTAGAGGTAGAACAATTATGATTTATTGTTCAACTAAATGTGAGGGGTGGGAAGAAATAAAGGATAATAAATAAAGGGTAAACCCAGGGTTTGAAGCTTGAAAAGAAGTACTAGGATAATATTATGGTACAATGCAATACAATTATCAAGATGCCAAATTTCTTTCCACTAATTATATTGCACATATAGTTTCCTCACAGCATGGAGACAGTAAAATACACTGTGAAGAGCAATTAATTATGAGTCAGAAGACTTTGGTACAAATCTTATAGCTATAGCTTCTTGCTCCACAGGACTTTCTCTCAAGCCAAAAATCATAAAAATAACTACACAAATGATTGTGAGAATTAAATGAGATAACATAGGCAAAAGTAACCAGCACAATACCTAGGACATAGTACTTTTCAATAAACATTTGTTAAGTCTGGATATACATACAGCCTGATCACTTTGGTGAGTGATGGAAGATACTTTGGTACAATTGGATTAGTTTTTGACTCTTTTCCCCCTAAGATATGAAAACTGAGGACCACCCTATTCTGAAGAAAGAGTCATCAATTTATCTGTTATTTCTTCAAATGAGTTACTTCTTCAGATGCTTAATTTTGTCAAGTTGAATATTGAGTGTATTTAGCTTTACTTGAAGAGGTAATCTGTGAATTCCATTGTCACATTTTTCAAAATATGTCACATTTTGAACTGTCAAAAGAAAAATATAAGGCATTGAATAATTTGATGGCAGACTGTTTAGAGGTAAACTCCATCTCAACTCTACTTATGACTTATGTAAGTCAAGTAAATATCTCTAAACTGAGGTCTTCATAATGACAGCAGACAGACTTGGAATAGATATTTTAAGCCACATTTATGTCAGGCCTCTAGGATAGAAAAGAATACACTGCCTGCCTTAGTGATCATTGTTAATGGGATAATGAGTTTACATGCATAAAAACTCTGCTAATTCTAAAATATTAATGAATTAATCCTTTCTGTAAATGTTTATTGAGTATTTATTAAGACCCAGACCAAGTGCTAATAGTATAGTTGTAGAGAAACAAGCAATAATTGAATAAATAAATGAGTGAATCAATAAAAACACAAGGTAATTATTAAGGGACTAGAAGGAAATAAGCAGGAAGAGGTAAGAAATGGACAGTAACTTAGAGCGAGTGGGTTACTTTGGTCAGTGTAGGTCCTTATAAGAAAGGATCATTTCAAGTGAGAGTTGAAAGGTGAAAACAATTGAGCCTTGTGATCCAATGAACACATAAAGAGTATTTCGGAAATAACAGCAAATATAAATGTTCAATATAATAATAAGCTTGGATTGTTAGAGGAAAAATAGAAAGGCTAAAGTGGACAGGAGGGGTAACTGGGTAGAGAATAGGACAATAAGAGACATTAAGACATGAGACAATAAGAGACATGAGCAGGAGCCATGTCATTTATGACTTCATAGGCCATGGACAGTAAATTGGATTTTATTTCAGAATGACAGAAAGCTCGTAGAAGATTTTAAGTGGTGAAGTTACATGTTTTGAAGTAACCAATTGGTACAGGGGTAAGATTAGAGACAAAGAGATCATTCGGAGACTAGTAGTCGTAGAGATAGTAATCATAGACGAGGATGAAAGTAAAAAAGTTTGGGAAATATATTGTAGGTAGGGTTCACAAGAATTGTTCAATTCATTGCTGATGAATTGAATGTATGTAAAACAGAAGTCAATAGTGACTATATTTTTTGAGTAACTAGACGAATAATGCATCATTTACTGAGATATCAAACGCTGGGAAAGAAGCAGGTTGACAGGAAATGAGAGATGGAGCCAAAATTGAGAGCTGTGTTTGGGATAAATTAAGTATAGCATGCCTACTACATCTCTATAAGGAGCTGTTGAAAAGGTAAGACAGTCAGGAATAGCATTCTGGAGCTTCAAGGTTAAGGATAGACATCTAAACTTGATAGTCATGAGTAGAAGATGGTAATAAAAGCCAGAGGACTACATCAGATCATACAAGGAGAGGATGCGGACATGGGAAGTCCAATTATTTCATTATATCAAGGCTGGGAAATGGAGAATTCAGCAAAAGAGACTAATAGGAGAAAAACATGAAAGAATACTCTTCCAGGAGATAAGCAAGGTAATAATTTCAAGAAGGAAGAGAAATCAACTATGCAAATACTGCTGAGGATGTCTAGATTGAAAACAAGAACTGATCATTGGACTTATCAAAATGGAAAACTTTGAGAAAAGAAATTTCAGTGGACTGATGGGCAAAGTTTAACTGAAGTGGATCGAAGAGAGAATGGGAGGAGAGAAAATTAGAGACGGTTTGTCTAAAATACATATTTGAAGAAGAGCAGAGAAATGCAGTAGGAGGTAAGGAATACGTGGGGTCTAGGATTTATTTTTAAGAGGAAAATATTATAGTATTTTTTATGCTGATGGGAATTTTCAGATGGAAGAGCTGAAATTGATTATGAAACAAACTAAGATATAACTACATGTGCAAAATCCTTGAATAGGCCAAAGGCAAAGTATTGATATTTAGTAACCAAATGGAAAAACTTGGCTTCCCATGGGCACACAGAAAGTTCATTGATTTCAACAGGAAAAAAAAAGAGAGAAAGTACATGGTAGAGATACAGATATTATATGGATCAATGTCTATTCACAAATATTTCCATTTCAACCTCCTTGCTCTACAAGAGTTAGCGGCATATGGTAGTTAAAAATGTAGAGTAGACTCTGGAGTCCAATTGACTTGATTCAAATCCCAGCTCAGTGTTGCTATGAACAAGCTGCTTACCTGTGCCTCCATCTCTTCATATGTAAAATGAGAATAATAATAGTACCTACCTCATTAGTTTTGTTGAGATTACTCAAAGATTTAAGACTCACAATTGACAGGGAAATCCAAGTACATGTTATTATTATGACATTAAGTTACTACATCCAACTGCTTATTCTACATCGCTACTTGGATGTCTGGATATCTACTTTCAGGCACCTCAAGCACAGCATGTCTAAAACTAAATATGTAATATCTTGCTAAACTTGCAGAATGCAAGCCAGAAAATGGTGTTCCTGAACCAAATCCTAGGTTATGTTTGTCTGAATTTATTCCTTTTGCTTTTTCCCCTTTATCTTCTTTAGATTTCATCAACAATAATAAATGCTATTGCTCCTAAAATGCATTTCAAAACTTGAGATACTATTTTTCTAATCTACATGTTAATTCATCATAAAAGTAAAAAGCAATATCACTTCAGAAAGCATTTGGGCCCTTCCCTCTTTTCCCCCTCCATATTCAATCTAAACATCATAATATCTTCTCAAAAAGCTTTTTGTCATATAAAAATTATGTTGATGGCTCATGGTTTGATGCAGAAGTTGATTTATATATTAAAATGTTTTAATTAAAATTGGTTAATTTCATATTATTCTAATGGATTTTATAAAAAATCTTGAAATATTTGGTAGAAAATATTCAAATTTGCCCTTTAGCTGTCAGAACACAAATTGATTTTTATTTTCCTTCTCTTCAATGAAATATAATTGAAATAAAAATATTCCCAATTGAGGGGAAAGACATTTCAATTAACAATCTATTTTATTAAGTTAAAATTAAATTTCCGGTTTCATTATCTGAGACTGCATTAAAGCACCATTCAGCATTTACTTCTGCTTTCAAGATACATACAGAAGCACTTCAGTTTGTCAAGGGTAAGTTACATTGTTTTAGTAAAAAGAGTGAGTGTTCTTAGGAAATGAAATGTTACCACCAAACTGTAAGATATAATAATCTCTATCTGCAGTTAATGACTTATAACCAAAGTAGACATATAAAAGAATCAAACCTTATAATGAAATATTCCCTAAGGAGAATATTAGGAAAATGTACTTTAAGCTTATTAAAGTCAGTATTTAATTGGATGGCTACTGTTGCACATAAATTTATATTTCTTTTAGAAAACTGCCAGAGATATAGTTTCCCTCAATTTGATAGTCTTTTAGTAAAAAAAGAAAAAATAGAATCAAACTATACAAAACATACAGTACATTGAATTGTGTATTATGCAGAATTCTAAACCAAGCTTTCACCAGTGATAATTATTGGGTATTATATTGAGTGTTGGAAAAAGAAAGTAGTTTAAATATATTTAACCCAGATAGTTCATGTATTCAAAACACTAAAAGATAGGAAAATTGAATTCTCTCCTTATCATTGATATTAATGCTCTTTTACATATTAAACATTTTAGGAAACCAAGTTAAAATAACAATAGAAATATACTCATAGATCTAAGAATTTTAATGACACACATAGATATTTTCTAATGCTCTTGGTACTACATGTGATGAAAGACCATATCCTTCACAAAACAAGATAAGAAAGTATGAAAAAAAAGATACTATGTGGAACCACATGAAATTGCTGAGATTTGGTCATGTTTTTACTTGCAAAAATATTTTTATATGATTCAACTCGATATGTGATAGCAAGATAGTGACAAATATATTAATCAACTTTGTGCATTTGAGATAGCCACAAATTGTTAATTTTCTAGATGTTAAGAAATGGATAGAATCTACATTTTGTAAATATAATAACTAAAGTTTTTAAAAAACTGAAAGTTACATATGCATCTAACTTTGAACTTGATGAATTCAATTTTAGGAAATCATGTTGAAGAAAGAAAACTAAAGAAATTTTTATACTAAGATGAAAAACCTGAGCATTCAATTTTGATTTCACTATTATCTAAGAAACAACAGTTTATAATGAATTTAAAATGCTGTTTTAAATTATTTTAAAGATCACTTATTTTTTTCCACTTTCACCTAACCGTATCCTCGAAACTTTCTGAAATTTACATGCCACTTCAGAAGCTTCGCATTAAATGTCTGATCATCTATTGACTACCATGTTGGCTTTTATTTTCTGCATATACCTATCCTTCAACCTTCTCTTCATTGAGACATAATAATTGTACATATTTATGGGGTACCTGTGATATTTTGATGCATACAATGTGTAGTGATCAAATAAGGGTATTCAGAATATCCATAATCCCAAATAGTTATCACTTCTTTATGTTAGGAACATTTCAAATATTCCTTCTAGCTATTTTGAAACACACAATAAATTATTAACTATAATCACCCTACTGTGCTATTGAACACTAGAACTTATTCATTCTGGCTGTTTGTTTGTACCCATTAACCAACCTCTCTTCATCACTCCTCACATACACATACATCCTTCCCAGCCTCTGGTAACTACCATTCTACTCTCTACCTTCATGAGATCAACTTTTTTAGCACTCACATATGAGTGAGAACATGTAATATTTGTCTTTCTGTGCTTGGCTTATTTTACTAAACATAACGACCTCCAGTTCCATCCATGTTGTTGCAAATGACAAGATTTCATTTGTTTTATGGCTGAATAAAAAAGAATGTACATTCTAACTAGGGGAGATTATATCTCAAGTAACCAAAACATCATGGTATTCCTATAGAAACAGACACATAGACCAATTGAACACAATATAGAATCCAGAAATAAATGTATATATTTACAGCCAACCCATTTTCAACAAAGGCACCAAGAACATACACTGGGGAAAAAATACCCTCTTCAATAAATGGTTCTGAAAAAAATGGATATTCATATGCAGAAGAATAAAAGTATACCCCTATCTCTTATCATACACAAAAATAAACTCAAAATGGATTAAAGACTTACATGTAAGACTCAAAACTATAAAACTACTAAAAGAAAACATAGGGGAAATGCTTCAGGACGTTGGTTGAGGCCAAGATTTTATGGTTAAATCTTCTAAAGCACAAGCAACAAAAACAAAAATAGGTAAAGGGAATTGTATTAAATTACAAAGCTTTTGTACAGCAAAAGCAATAATCAACAGAATGAAGAGACAATTTGTACAAAGGGAGAAAATATTTGCAAACTCTTCATTCTAATATTCAGAATGTACAAGAAACTCAAATAATTCAACAGCAAAATAACCAAATAATCTCATTCAAAAGTGGGCAAAGGGCATGAATAGACATTTTGTAAAGGACATACAAATACCCAACAGATATATGAATTAATGCTCAACATCACTAGTCATCAGGGAAATGCAAAGCAAAACCACATTGGTTGTTTAATGTAAGCTTAATATTATATGACTAATTTCAGAGAACTTTAATTTATGGGAAATGAAATTATGGAAAAACTTAATTCTTTATTGTAAAACTGCTGCCTAATAAGTCCTCAGTCTCAAGAAAATTGTCAAGAAGCCACCATCCCACTGCCTATGTCTTCTAACCTTTCCCAGTGCTCCATCCATGGTCTTGGGAAATCAGAAGAAGCTATGCTACAATGAGACAAGCAATGGTGGGAAAACAAAAATCAGTGAAGGGTCAGCCGCTTCAGTCTGATCTTTCTACATTTATATTTGCATCCCTAAATATGAAAGCCTCCACAGATTCAACATGTGAGACTAAGTAAAATGGGAAGGAGAAGTTAGGGACATATTTAACAATGTTATTTCCACAAATTTCTTATATGTGCTAATAATCATGACTACAATAACAGGTGGCAGGCCTTACATGCCCTTTACTTATTACGCATATGTAGAAAATCTTTGACTCAAAATTCATAAGAAACATGCCAATTCACAAATGTCAAGTTGCTTTTTGTCCACTAAAATTAAATTGGAGAAATCTCTGAGAGGGTAATTCTGTAATTAATATATACTTGAAATTAAGAGTTTGTTATCAAGTTAAAGGAAAAACAGGGTCTCTTCACAAGTACATAATGTTTTTTCTGCTTTTAAAGTGCCTTTACATGTTATTTCCTTTTACCATTAATAATATAAAGTACATAAGAATTCCATTTTACTGTTGATGAAAAGAAGGCCTGAATGGATTAGGTTTGTTAACATAGCAAATAGCAGAAATAAAACTAAAATTCTGATTATCTGACTACACATACACACACATCTTTGTTTCTTTAATATTATAGAATATTCTTGACAAGATATACTGAACATATTACAAAATATTCAAAGAAATTCTCACTAAAGTGTAAACATTATTTGCATTTATGCAAATTATTATGTTATCCTTTACTTCTTGACTTTTGGGGACTTGATCACAGTCAATTACAACAGTTATTTTGTGGTAACAATCATGGTCACTGAGAAATCAATGACATTCCTGAACTCACAGTATCAATCTAGTGGCTCTTGTATTTAAGCTCTAAGAGAAGAGTAACTGGTATTGCCTAGAGAGGACTTTGAGTGAAATAAAACAGAACCAAGGCAACAACAAGAAAAAAATGAATTAATCAATCCATAAAAAAATGAAACAAACAATAAAACAAAATAAACAAAACAAAGCAAAACTGTTTAAGAAATCCAGCTTTTGCATAGCTATTCTAATCTCTAGTAAACAACTATTTTTTCTGCATTTCTGTGCCTCGTCCCATTTCAATTAATGGAAGTACTGATTTGTAGTAAAAAGATAACGCCAAGTTAATTTTTTCTTTGCACAGTTTTCTCCTACTAGTCTAACAGTGACTAATTCTTTAGCTTTAAAATTATTTAACACATTGACTGTCACACTAGAAAAAAATTTTTTTTTTCCCTTGGGGCCATGATGTTTTATTACAAAAATAGAATAAAAACTTCAAAAGCAAAATGATCCTTTCTAATTTAATGAAAAATTTGTTATTTTTTATTGTTTTCTGTGTGTGAGTTATATGCAACTTGAAAAATAGTACACATGGCTCCCAAGGGGAAGAAACGTGTGAGTTACATATGCTTCATGAAGCCCCAGGCTCAAAACTAGTGTGAGTTAAATACAACTCAACATGGCAGTTAATATGTTACAGTTGGGTACAATGGCTCGCACTTGTAATCTTAGCACTTTGGGAGGCCAAGTTAGGAGGATTGCTTTAGGTTGGGAGTTTGAGACCAGCCTGAGCAACATAGCAAGACCCCATCTCTATAAAAAAAATAGAAAAATTAACTTGGCCTAGTGGCGTGTGCCTATAGTCTCAGCTACTTGGAAGGCTGAGGCAAGAGGATTGCTTGAGCCCAGTAGTTTGAGATTTCAGTGAGCTATGATGATGCCACAGCACTCTACCCCAAACAACAGAGCAAGACCCCATGTCAAAAAAAAAGTTTAAATTTTAGTAGGCAATTTTTAAAGAAAAATATATAAAAGTTAAAAATGTAAAAATCTTGAGTATTTTTTTAATTTTCACACACTATCACATTACTTTCTTTTTTTTTTTTTTTTGAGACAGAGTCTCACTTTGTTGCCCTGGCTAGAGTGAGTGCCGTGGCATCAGCCTAGCTCACAGCAACCTCAGACTCCTGAGCTCAAGCGATCCTCCTGCCTCAGCCTCCCCAGTAGCTGGGACTACAGGCATGAGCCACCATGCCCGGCTAATTTTTTCTATATATTTTTAGCTGTCCAATTAATTTCTTTCTATTTTTGGTAGAGACGGGGTCTCGCTCTTGCTCAGGCTGGTCTCGAACTCCTGAGCTCAAACGATCCGCTCGCCTGGGCCTCCCAGAGTGCTAGGATTACAGGCGTGAGCCACCTCACCCGGCCATTATCATCCTTTTTAAGACACGATATCTCTCTGTGTTGCCCGGACTGGTCTCAGACTCCTGGGCTCAAGCGATCTTCGCACCTCGGTCTCCTGAGTAGCTGGGACTGCAGGTGGGAGCCACCATGCCCAGCTC
>CAUYSK010062672.1:0-12876 GCA_963575035.1 Avahi laniger
GCCGTGGCTCTCTGCCCGCTGCCCATCATTCTCCAGGCAACAGAGGCAGCGTGTGGACCACCTGTGAGCCTCCTCTCCCTGCTCAGGTGAACCTGTGTCTGAGGTCCCACTGGCTGCCCTGTGACTCTGCTTCACTCTGGGTGTGACGCGTGGAGACAGAGCCTGGGTCCCAGGTACACACCAAGAGCCGGGGATCTAAGGTGGCTCAGCTGTTCACCCGCTGGCTTTCCATGGGCCTGCCAATCAGGAACACCTGTTTTGGAGCCAACATACAACTTTTCTCCCATTGCACCCATCATGCATTTGGGAGTTAGTTTATTGGAGCAGTAGGCATTGCTTCAGTAATGCTTGGAATTCACTGAGCAATTTGTGTAGGACCTGTGTTCCACGTGTCATGCGTATCTGCCTTTTCCACCCCCTCAGCAGTACTGAGACTTGGGACTATTACCCCTGTTTTTCCAGAACAGTGACTGAGCTGGGATGCGGACTCAGGCCTTCTAGATCCTTACCCATCATGGGCGCAGCTTTAGGGTTCCGGAGGGGTTGACACTCCAGGATCCTGCTGGTTCCTGACTCCCTCCAGGTGAGCAGAGCAGGGAAGAGTGTGCAGGCTGGAGTCTGACAGGACGGGGTACGGGCCCTCCAGTAAGGGCTTTGTTTGCCTATGCCTCAGTTTCCTCATCTGTCCAATGGGGCTGCCATGCCAGGATCCACCACACGGGCTCATTTGAGGGTGGAATGAGATCTAAACACAGAGTGCTTGGCACCGAGTGTGGACTATCAGGATGGGGGGCAGATTACACGCTCACCTAGAGCAGGTGCCCCTGCACCAACATCTGCCCACGTGGCCACCCCCAGCCCTTCCCATCCCAGCCTCCACCTTCCAGACTCTTCTCTAAGTAACGGCTTTTCTTCACCTCTGCTGCAGGGCTCCGAAGCTCTGCCGTGCTGGAGGAACTGGGACACCTCCACCGCGACGCATAGTTCTCCGGAAGCCCAGACGTCTTGGTTATTCATTAGGCAGACTTTCCCCATCAAAGGGCCTGAAATTCTGGAAACTTTTTCCCCAGTCGCCTGCTGTGAGTCTCAGGTCCTACTGATTTAGTGAGCTGGGAAGAGAAGGGAGCCTGCCGCTCGCTCCCAGAGGGCAGACGGGCTGGGTGGATCTAAAATAGGAAGGAAGGAAGGCTGACCTGTTTTGGGCCAGCTATTTGGGGCTGGCCTTCCAGGACTGCTCCCCAGGGGGCTGGGTGAGGATTGAGGGCGAGGGGAGGGCTAGCACTTCCCATGGGTGGGTAGGGCCGTGGGGAAAGCTGGTTGCCCTCGGCTGCGTCCATCTGTGTGTGGTCACCACGTGAGGGGACCGTGGCTACTAAGGTCTCCCCGACTAGCTCTGGTCTCTGATCTGCCACCAACAGTCCCCAGGCTCCGGGGTCCCAGTCGGCCCGTGCCTTTGCCTCTGTGCTCAGCATCCTGGTCATGGACGCTTATCTTCTGAATGGTTGGGGTGAGGACGGGAAACTAAAAAACGGATGCAGCCAAATCAAACAAGACTATTAACTCTCATTCAATTAAAGCATAAGCTGGCTTTGCTGGCTTCTTCCATTTCAAAGCTGAAAGGACCCTTAGAAGTTATGGGGCCCCAACTCCTGCAAATACCGTGACTCACTTGCTGCTTAAACAGCAGGTCTCTGTGCCTCAGGAGGGAGCCTGAGCCCCTTATCTCTGTTTAAGGATGATGGCACATTCAACCCCAGGACACTTCCAGCCTCCTCTGTGGTCACACTCGTGCATGGAAACTCCCCTCTGACCACAACACTGGTTGTTCCAACATGTTTTGCACCTTCTCAGGTCTGGGTCTTTCTGTCTGTGTCTCTGGTCTGGAAGGCCTCACTCTCCCACCTGGGGAAATTCTCAGCATTCACCGATAGCTCAAGTGTCACCTCCTGCTGAGGTCATCCCTGGTCCCACCGGGTGGAGCTAACTGCTCCTCATCGGGTCATCACTGCTCCCAAAGCAAGCCCACCTGTCAAGGCCTTTGGCACAGGGTGCCCTACCTGGCCGGGAGTTCCCTCTGAGGTTTGCGGTGATGTTTCAGAGAGACCTTCCCTGTCCCCACAGTCCAAGGTGGTCACTCTTCAGCCCTGCCCTGAGCCACACTCTGTAATATCGTGATGGTTTGATCTCTTTCCAGCACTTGTCCCCACCTGGATTGATCTTGCTGATGCATTGTTTACCTGTCTCTTCCTGCGTCCCCACTGCAGAACGTCGGCACCTGGGGGCAGGGACTTCGGCTGTTCACCACATCCCCAGCCCCATGCAGGCCTGCACACAGTAGGGCCACAGTGAACCGCGGAGGGATGAAGCTTCTTCCTTGAGGTTCTCTCCCACAAGGATTGGCCCGATGTCCTGAAGGGTTTGCAGCCCCCAGCAGGAGGAGCCCCGGCCCCACCCCCACCCCGGCTGCCCCTGCCCGCCCTGCGGACTCTCCAGGGCAGCGTGAGGGGCACAGAGCCCCCAGGTGGGACTCAGCCAGGCCTCTCCTGCGATACTTTATGGCTCCTCTCTGGGCACCTAATAACAGCCACATTTCCAGAGTTTGGAGGAGTGTTAGGATGAGTCAAGTGGATAAATCAGAGTTTTTAAAATGGGCCAAACATGGATTTACACAATAGCCTGTGACAAACGCATCTTCAGGGGACGATCTGGCAGGAAACATCCTTTTTCTAAAGGGCGCCACGGCCCTGGGGAGAAATAATGAGGCCTTTTTTAGGATTCTAATTATTTTCCGGTGCTGACAGGCCAAAGAGCCAGAACTGCCACCG
This sequence comes from Avahi laniger, assembly GCA_963575035.1. Taxonomy (NCBI): domain Eukaryota; kingdom Metazoa; phylum Chordata; class Mammalia; order Primates; family Indriidae; genus Avahi; species Avahi laniger. Next base: position 2,826 of record CAUYSK010062672.1, read on the forward strand.
CTCAGCGCTCACGTGTGCACCCAGCGGGATCTATTCTTGGGTCTCCAAGTAGGCGTCCTGCTCCCAGGGGTGGCCTGGCGTGTCCAGTTATGTCCTCGAGTTTCCTGCCTCCCTCCTGCCCACACAGTCTCCAAGGGAATAAGGTGTGGGAGGCCCCTGTGAGCCCAGGGCTGGGGACGCAGCAGGTCCTTGGCCAGCTGTGGGTCTTTCCTCCTGCGACAGCTCTGGGGAGCAGTCAGGGAGGCTTCAGGGGCTGAGGGTGCAGTGGTTAGAGATTGGGGCTATGAGGCTGTTGCTCAGCAAAGAAATAAGGGCCTCCCACTGTCCAAGCTGAAAAGGCCACGATGTGGCCCACCTGATGCCATGATTGTTCCGACGGGGGAATGGAGGCTGGTATGGGAATGTTGAAGGCAGAATGACACGAGTGCTGGATTCTAGAATGGTCAGTGCTGCTCTCTCGGTGGTAGGGACAGGCTCACCCATGCGGAGCACCAGGCACGGCCCTCAGCCTTGGCATGCGTCATCTCACTCGGGACTCACATCAGCCCTATGAGGTAGGCACTGACCTATTTCCTAGACGAGAAAAGTAAGGCTCAGAGAGGTTGAGTGACTGGCCCAGCATCCCACAGCTAATCCCTCCTCCATACCAAACTGGCCAACCTGGAACAGACTTCCAGATTCCCTGGCTCTACAGCAGGAAGTGCTCCACCCCCCACGTCCTGCCCCAGGCTGGAAGGAGGAGAGGCAGGGCAGGACCAGGGACCTCAGCTGGGCCCTGATCCTCAGGGAGTGCTCCCCCTCCCCTCCTGCACCGATGGGCCGTGCGCTGAGAAAACCAGGTGGAGAGAGAGGGCCGGGGTCACGGCATTAGCTTAGTGCTTGGATTCAGGGCCTCTCTACAGGTCCAGTTTCTCTGGCTTCTGGTCCTTCCTGACTATGGGCTCGTCTTCACTGCCACCATCTTGCACAAACCCCATCCGGGCAGCCTGGACCTTGCAATGGCTCCCAGCGTGTCCGCCATCCACTCCTGCCTGCCTTCCCAGCCCTCCTCCATGGCAGCCCAGGGAGCCTTCAGAAAAGTTCAATCAGAGTCAGTCTCTACCCTACTTAAATCCTCCAGGGATCCCATTAACATTCAAAGAAAACCCAAATCCATTTCTGGCAGTATTGGTCATCGACAGAGCTGGGCCTTGGGAGGGGAGTCCAGTCACAGCAGCCTTGGCTCTGGGGCTTCCAGAACCCAACAGAAGCACTGGAGGCCTGTGGCTGCCACCCGTGCAGGGCGGTCTGGAGGGCACCCAGAGGAGGGTACGTTCTCCCCTCCCTCAGCCCGTGGCAGGGACTGTCGGCTCTGCTGTGCAGCCGGGGAGCCTGGCCAGGGTGCCTCGCGTTCCCACAGCCCACTGGGGCCTCTCCCAGCAGAAACACCCATGGTCCCAACCTGTGGGCAATAGTCTTTCCATAGCACCGATGGCACCGCTGGGTTGAAACGCCACCAGCAGCAATAATGGTGAACAGCTACTTACTTATTTCAGTTAAAAAACAACTTGCCAGAAGCTGAGACTCTAAGTTCCCTGAGGACCCCAAGTGCCTGACCTGGAAGCCGAGTCCCTGTCCTCCCCTGGCCCTGGCTGCCAGGTGCAGGCAGCGTCCCGGGAGGGAGGGCGAGGCCTGAGCTCCTCAGAGGCCCAGAGGGCAGGTGGAGGCTGCTGTGGCTCCCAGGACAGACAGTGGGCTTGGGGCCTCTGAGAGTCCCGCAGAGGCCTCACCTGGCAGAACCCCACACCCCAGGTGCTGCCTGGGTGCTGACACCCTCCTCTGCCAGCTGCTGCCCCAGCTGCGCCCGTGCCCGATGGAGCAGAAGGGGCACTGTGCTGCCAGCGCCCGTATTGTTCGAGAGAACAACTGCATATTGGTTCTCGTCTGTGGGTCTCTCTGCAGGTTGCTGAGATCACTGGAGGTTCTCTGACCGTGAACCCAGCTCAGGCTGGACACACAGAGATGACCCAGGCCTGGACACAGGGGTTCTGCCCATCACATTGTTGTGTGCCCTTGGGAGAGCCACCAGGTCACTCTGAGTGACCCCTGGCAAAGCTCTCACTGGGTCTCTGCTTGGAGCCAGGCCCATGTTAGATTCAGAGGAGAGACAGCCAAGCAGCATGGTCCCAGCCCTCGGGGACTGCAGCAGAGACGTCACAATATTCAGGAAGGGGGGAGCTGTAGACATATTGACTCACTCACTGCAAAAGCTGCCCCAGACCTGCCCCTCGGCTGTCCCTTGGGCCTGAGGTGCATGCTCTGGGGACAATGTTCACCCTCAGGCAGCCTCTACAGCCCAGATCTAGGCAAGAGGGACAGGGACCTGCTGCAGATGGCCAGGGCCATTTGGGCAGGGAACTCTCGGGTCCCATAGTCTGGCTCAGCCCTTCCCTTAGCCCTTGCCAAATCTTCACCCTGGGACAGAGCGACGTGGAAGAGCCCTGGTGTGCAGCGGGGCGGCGGGGGGTCCTCTAAAGCACAGGGGCTTCTGGTTACCTGTTTAAGTGTGGATCTGCCCTAAATATTTGGTTACCTGTTTAAGTGTGGATCTGCCCTTCCCCAACCCCTGCCATAGCTCCACGACCCAAATAGCCTGTCCGGTGGGTGCCCCCTTGCCGGAGCTGCCCACCCTCCACGCCCTCCTTCCCCTCCGCCTTCCAGCCCCTCCTTCAGCTGCCCCTCCCGGCCTGCTGTCTGCCGGGCTCTGCTCAAGGGGAGCGCTGCTGATGGAACTTGATGGAATCCTCTAAAAATGCGTTTCGTTGCACGTCAGCCCTCATCTCGCACTGCCGGCTCTCTGAGCATTTTATAGCAGGGGAGACGGGAAAGAAAAAAGAAAGAAAAACACTTGAGTTTCGTGAGATAAATAGGGAGTGCTGGTGAGGCTGAAGTGTCGAAAACACTTCCTGTCTGCTGCCAACACCGTGCGCTGCCTGATAAGCTTCCCTTAGCATCCTGGAAGCGTCTCCGCGGGAGAGGGCTCCGCAGCCCGCCCCTCCGGCCTGCCGGCTTCAAGCTGCAGGACGAGAAGCCTCTTCCCTCCCGAGGGCACCGATGCAAACCGACCCCATAACACCTGTCAGGTTCTGTGGGCACACCCCGAGAACCAGACCCACAGATTTGCAAGGTTACTCTCTCGTGGTGGACAAGTGAGGGTTCCCACGATGCCCTCAGCACCCAGCGCGGTCCCTCGGCCACCAGCTCATACCACTCCCTCACCCCGAGAGCCTCTCTACCAGCACTGGGCAGAGGGTCACCAGGCTCCAGCGAGCTCCCCAGGCAACGGGCATCGATGAACACAGAGGGGCCTGAGGTGGTGGCTGGTCCTGGGGTCTGAGGAGCTTGACCTGGCACCGAGCCCCCGCTGCGGGGTCCGAGCCAGCTGGTTCCTGCCCTGAAATCGGTGGGAGCAGAACCTGGTCCATGGGGGGTGTCCTCAGGGAAGGGATGCGGCGTAGACAGTGAGTTAAGGGCAAAGGCTCTTGGTTCAAATTCTGGCTCAGCCGTTTCCTCGCTGTGTCATCTTGGGCAAGTCACTTCACCCCCCCGGGATCTCAGTTTCCTTGTCACGAGACAGGGGTAAGCATTTGAAGACGAGCTGAGAAAACGCCTGGAAAAGGGATGACACAGGACCTGGGGCACAGTAGACACTTAGCAGCTGTCAGCTGTCATCGGTCAGTAGCAGCATTGACCCAGCTGGGTGAGCTGGAGGCTCTCTAGGTCTTGACCCCGAAACTGCAGGGGGCGTGGGTCACCCCACTCCTGCCTCCATGAGCTTCAGTCCAACGCCTGCACAGCCGCAGCTGCGGGCCAGGCTGACCTGGCCCGTCCGGCGACAGTCTGTGCGGTTGTCCCTGCAAAGTTAGCAAGAGCACAGGGCTGAGTGTGGTGTGAGGTGGGGCCACATCTCCCGCTGGGGAAGACCGAGGGTGACCTCTGCTGCTCTCCCATCCTCCGAGGTGTCTGGAGAGGAGCAAAGGAGACTGGATGGAACCGGGAGACTGTTCTCACTCCCTGGGCTCCACGAGGGACAGATCCTCAAAGCTCACCCTACAATTTGCAGATGGGGACCCTGGGAATAGAGGGGTCCAGGAGTCAGCCACAGCACTGTGGGTCCCAGCCACCCCCAGACCACGTCTCCTTCACTGCCACCCTCAGCAGGGGGCACCGGAAGCCTCTCTCCCCAGCACCTGCCCAGGGACCTCCCAGGGTGTCCCTGTGGCCGTCTTCCAAAGTCTCACCGTGTTTCTCGTTTTCAAGTCCCTTCCGTCAAGTACCTCCCCTCCAACCCTCCTCGGGGCTCAACATTGCACCTGAGCGGCCCTCGTCTGGAAGCATCTTTGCAGCATGCTGAAGTCGCCGCCACTGTAAACACGGAGTGGGGGATGGGCCGGCATCTGCCTCCTAAACTGCTCGCACTTGACCCAGCCCGAGACACTCCCCTACCTGAATCACAGGGAAGTCAGCACAGAAAGTGATTTGCACTTAGATCATTGACACGTCCACTCCCCACGGGTGCGTCTGTGGAGCTTAGAGCAAGGCAGAGTGTAGGTGATGGAGAGAAACGAGGATTTGCGAGTACCCGGGTGTGGGTTTGTATTTACATAATTCCTCCAGGTTTCAGATTGTCCTTTTCTTTGTGGGTTTGGGGTGAATTTTATGTCTCAGCCGACCCCAGGAGGCAGGAAGAAGAGCACAGGTTTCCACTGAGGCGAACGCAGGTGTGGGGTCCAGTCTCCCGGGAACCACCTGCGTGGCACTTAACACTCCGTGCCTCTGTGTCCCCGTACCTAGAGGGGGATACTCGCAGGCACTGCCACGGGGCTGTTGGGAGGCTTGGATGTGATATGCGTCGGTTATCTACTGCTGCGTAGCAATTAGTCCCAAATTAGTGGCTTAAAAACTCATACATTTATGTCACACTTTCCGTGGGGCAGAAATCCAGGGGCAACTCAGCTGGATCCTCTGCTTTAGGGGCTCTCACAGGGTGCACCAAGTTGTTGGCTACAGCTGGGATGTTATCTGGAGGCTCGACTGGGGAGGGCTCTGCTGCGAACTCTGTGGTTGTCGACAGAACTCAGCTCCTTGCGGCTGGAGGCTGAGGGCCTCAGCTCCTGGCTGCTCTTGGCCGGTGGCTGCCTCCAGCTCCTTTCCATGGGGGTGACCCCCACACAGCAACGCGCTTCCGTGAAATGTGGAAGTCAAGAAGGTAAGAGAAACAGGTAACCAGCAAGATGGACGCCACAGTCTTTTGTGAGCAAATCACAGAAGTGACACCCCATCACCTTTGCTGCATTCTGCTGGTTAGAAGCAAGTTACAGGTCCTGCCTGCCCTGCTGTCCCAGGAGGCTGGGATCACATGGGCCACTCCAGAAGGTCCCCTCCCATAGGACAATTCGTTAACGCTGTTAACACGGCAAACACTTGGCCTCCCACCACGTTCCATTCACTCTCTCCCCACCCCACCCTTCACCACTGTGCATTCATTCACTCGGCCGTCCACTCGGCGAGTGCTCCGTGCCAGGCCCTGGGAACAAGGCGGCTTAGCCCAAGCAGGCTCCGGTCTGCGGGGGAGGTCGGCATCTAGACCACACAACTCTCCTCTACCCCCGTGTGCTCCACTCAGCCCCTTAGCAGGGGGCAGATGCACAGGCCGCCCCGGCCCCCAGGAAACTAGACCATTCTGAGGCTCCCCCACTCCCCCCTTGCCTAAACTTTCTTTAAGAACCACAGAAGGAAACATGTTTATCCCAGGGCTTTGGTGCTGGGATGCAGGCTGATGGCACTGAATTAGCAACCTGGCAGACACAGAAGGTTCTAGTCACAATCAGCTCAGACAGCCCAGATCTTCTCTCCTCCCCAAGCCAGGTGTGTGGAAGCCCTGCCCAGGTCGGAGCCCCTCCCCCTGCCCTCCTGACCAGGCATGGGGCAACCAGAGGCCCAGCGAGAAGACCCCGGCCCAGAGGTCTCAGGAGGAGGCCCAGAGTGACGGGAGTCATCCATCACCACTGCGGACAGCCGTGCTGTCCTTGGCTGACACTCCCCTCGGCGTGCAGGGCCGGTGCTGGGAAGTGGCCGCCCAGCCAGGATGACATTGCCCAGCCGCCTGCGTCTAGGTGGGGCCACGAGACAGCTCTGGCCAGTGGAATGTGGGTGGAAATGAGGACCTCTCTGGCCGCCATGGCTAAGCATCTGGGCCACCTGCCCCCACTCACTCCCATCCCTGGTGCTCCTGGAGGCCACAAGTGCAGGCAGCGTCATCCCCAGTGAAGGAGCCTGGATCCAGCACCGTCTCCAGACCACTCGCCAGAGCGCAAACTCTGAGCAGCTCTCAGGTCTGCCTGGGCACTAACTAATTTGTTCCTGATTAAGCAAGATGTCACAGGTCACCGAGTGGCCATTTCTAATGTTTAAGTTTTTCTGCTTCCCTCACCTCTCACAAGCCCTGAGTTTCCAGCGCTTTCCTCTGCCCGCTGGCCTCACCGCACCGATGGAGCAGAGCGCCTTTGTTACCTCCCCTCCTATCCTGCCTCCCTGACTCCCGTTCTCTTCCTTCCCTTCTGTCCTCCACGTGGTGTCTTCAGCTCTGCCTTGCGCCGGCCGCGCTCTAGGCCCCAGGGAGTGGCAGTGCGTGAGACACACACAGCCCTGCGCTGCTGTCCCGGAGCTTCCAGTCTGTCAGGGAGACGCACGGGAGGTGATCAGGATGCCGCCTTCACCTGCCATCTGGAGACTTGCTCTCTCGTGGGACCCTGGGGGTGGAGAGTGTCACAGGAATCGGCAGTGATAATCCAGAGGCACTCCCAGCGTGCAGGAAAAGCACATAGTGAGTAGGCAGGGAGGGAAGACTAACCCTGGGCATCAGGGAGGGCTTCCTGGAGGAGGAGATACCCGAGCTGAATGTCGAAGACAATGCCAGGGCTAAGTATGTCAAGAGGACTTTCTTCCAAGGTTGCGTTCATTGAATGGATGAATGAATCTAATCCAGACCCACCTTTCGGCAAGAGAGCTGGGCCTGAGCTCTGACGACGGCCCAGACAGCCCTCTGCCTCTCTGGGGAAGAAAGGCCCTTCTCGCCCTCCTGCCAGATTCTTCTGCTCAGGACCCCGGAAGGCCTGGGTTCTCCTGGCCCTGGGTTTCTCCGTCTGTGGTTTGCTCAAGCTTTCAAGAAGCAGCAGAGTCTTGGAGCAGAGCACAGCCCTGGACTGGAACCTCACCACTGCCCTTGGCAGCTGCGTGGCCTTGAGCAAGTCACTTGCCTCTCCGAACCTGGCTGATTATAATGACACCTGCCTTCTAGCAGACTGATGGCAAAGTGGCCCCCTGGGCTGCCCTCCTTTACCCACACTGTCTGCAATGTGACTCCTCCCACAAGGAGGCGGAGCTTCTCTCCTCCTCCTAGAAAGTGTGCTGCCCTGAGACCGGCTTTGGCCAGCAGACTGCGTCGCGCGTGCCGACCCCAAGCCTGCACCCCAGGGAGCTCATGTGTTTCCGCTCACACTCTTGGAAACTGGACACTTCCATTTCAACTAGCCAGGACCAGCCTGTGGGAGGGTGGAAGAGCCCATGGGGTCCCCAGACAGGTGACAAAGCCAGCCAGCACCAGCAGAGCCAACCCACAGGAGAGATGCCGGCTGACTGTGGAAGCCCGAGGGAGCTTGGCCAAACCAGCAGACCTGTCGGCCAAGCCGACGGCTCGTGAACTACATAAATGCCCGTTGACTTAAGCCAGGAGCTCCTGTGGTTGCCGCCTGCCGTCATTGCGGCCCTGCGTAACTGGGGCATGTTCTGCAGGGCTGTCGTGAAGATGAAGAAAGTCGGTAGATAGGCTGAGAGCCTGTGCCTGGCCCCCAGGGAGCTCCGGATGGGCACGAGCTATTGTCACTGCTCCGGAGCTGCCCGCCCTCAGGTGGAGCTTGTCCTTGTCACTAAAGCAAGGGTGTGGGGACAAATGTTATGCTGGAGGCTTATAATGGCGCCCTTGTGTCATCACCAGCCTGGACGCCGTGACACTGCTACTTGGTGGCTGCGTGACCGTGGGGAAATGTCCACATCTTTCTGAATTTGTATTCGCTCATTTGCAAAGCAGGAGGGCGACGTCAACCTTGCAGCTTTGCTGGGAGCTTCCTGCTATTCTGCGATCAGCCCAGCTGAACCCACTCAGGTTCCCGCTGCAAGAAACGTTGACACAGGATGCAAAATGGGTGGCCGTGGGAGCCCGCTGCACAGGGAAGGACGGGGACACAGGCTGGCATGACTCTCAGGCCTGTCAGGCCCAGCTCCACCCTGTGTCCTGGCACCGAACTCTCTTGATTTATTCGGAATGATGGGGTTTCCCTGGCTCATGGCCAAGCTTCCCTGGCTGGGCTGTTCTCTCTCACTTGCTAGAGCTGACTGTCTTAGCTGCCCAGGTGTCGCAGCTGGGAAACAGCCGTCCTTTCCCTTACAAGATTCTCGAGGACAGGGACTTGGCTGTTCTTGTTCTTCCTAGTATCCTCTCACCAAACACAGTGCCTTGCATGCTGTTGGCACTCAATAAACGCGTGTCGGATGACTGAATGAACGCGTGCACACGCGGTGCTCATCCTCCCATTCCTGCCCCACCCCAGAAGCCAGTCTTCCCCTCTCCGGCTGCTGAAGCAAACACTCCTGCCTTCGGGTCGTCCCGTCCCAACTCCTTCCATCGCAGCTCACCGTGCTGTGGCTGGAGGGTGAAACTCAGATCTGATCGCATCAACCCTGCTTCCTGCATTCTGCGCTCCACTGCTTCCCTGCTGTTGGGATGAAGACCCACATCTTTAAAGGGGCACAGTCCCACCCCGTCCCTCTGCAGGTTCCCATCGACTCCTAACCCTCCTACCACACAGGCCTTGGACTTCTTTGTGGTTGCCAAGAGCCTTCCAACCACTGGGCCTTTGCACATGCTGTTATCTGCACTGAACACACTCCCTGGTCTGCCTCGAAATCCCCCTTTACATGCTCTGAGAGCATCTTGAGCCTCTCTTTTAGAGCACTTGTAAGTTTTCGCTGCTTTGTGTGATTCTAGGTTAGTTTCTGTCGTCTACAGACTGACCTCCCAGGGGCAGGGACTGTGGTGGCTTTGGCTATTGTTGATTTTCCCAACACTGGCTATTGTGTAGTAGGCGCTCAACAAACGTGTTAAACAAATGAATGACTGCTGTGTGTGACACTGCAGGACTGGGGGTCCCCCAGGGGTAGGGAATATGTCTCAGGCAGAGGGCAAGAGAGATGCACAGGCCACAGTATTTAGGGAGGTGCTCTGCCATCTCCACCGCCCTGGTGCCAGCCTCAGGGTCTGCATATAATTGGCATCAGTAAATGCCAGCCAACAAGAGTGAGGGTAGGCAAGAGGAAAAGGATTTGAGAGTTAAAAGAATCGCCAAGTCAGCTTCCCGGGCCTACATCTGGAAAGCTGATCTGTGCAGAGAACGGATGCCTCTCTCGCCCACGCAGGCATCTGGCTCCCAAAATAGTTTCAAGAATACCCCTCGGCGGTGGAGCCGGTGTGTATTTTCATACCCGCGTGATGTTGTTGTGCTTCTGCAGGCTCATTACAGGGAAATGGGCTTCAGAGACAGAGCAAGAAGAGAAGCGGACTAATTTCCCCAATTGTGCACATAATGGGGAGAGTCTTACCTTCTCGGGCTGCTGCCCACGTGGGGATTTGCAATGGAAATCGCAGGGCCCTTGGCTGGTGCAGTTCTCCGCTGATGAGACACTTTGCAGGGAGTGTCTGTGTGGCTGGGGGGCCCACTGCTGATGGAGCGGGTCTAACGGCCTCATCAGAGCCGCTTGTGAGGCCATCGTCACCCTCACAGCAGACGGGCAAGGACACTGCTCCCTTAAGGCCCACCTGGGCCCAAAACCAAGTGATCAGGGTTCCCAGGAGCTCCTGCTCTGCCCTGCCCACCATCCTCTACCAGGGAGCCGCCTCCTACCTGGACTTGGACATGGCTCCTCCTGCTCTGGGGAGAGGTTCCCAGGATGGGGA
>CAUYSK010062676.1:0-24471 GCA_963575035.1 Avahi laniger
GCATGCACCTATAGTATAGTCCCAGCTACTCGGGAGGCTGAAGCAGGAGGATCGCTTGAGCCCAGGAGTTTGAGGTTGCTGTGAGCTAGGCTGACGCCACGGCACTCTAGCCTGGGCAACAGAGTGAGACTCTGTCTCAAACAAACAAACAAACAGACAGACAAAAAAAACAATTGGGGAACAGTTTGGGATTTAGTATTTTGTTTTTGAGTTATAGTAAAAACATTGCAATAGTCAGAATCAGATGACAAGGAAGGAATGTAATGTATTTAGCACAACACTATTCTTTGCTACAATAACGTTACAGGGAAGCATAAGCATGCAACACTGAGATGGCTTGTGGCTTTGACTTATCTTGACGTTGGATTTTGATAACTCTCTCAATCAGAAACTTTGGCTTTAGTAAGTAATTTCTTACAAAATGTTAGTGACTTTTGATTAGCTCCAGTCCCAAGTCTCCTAGACATCTATTATGAAAAACTTTTGGAAATGTTGATTGATTTTGCAGGAAGTGAAAAGTTAGGAGGCACAGAGCTGCCCAGTGACCTAGATAACACTTTGTAGCCCATTCTGATGCTATGATTTCACAATCTGTGGTAACAGTGATGAGGATGATTTCTGTTCTTTTCAACTCCCAAAACCCATTGCAGAACACATTCTGAAATTTACCTAATGATGGAAGTTAAAGTTTGATTAAATTGGGAATTATGAAATAGTGGTTAGAGGAAATGCAGCCTAGTCAGATAAAGAATAAATCTGAAGTGAAAGTCTATTGTCTTCCTCAAAAGAAGGCCTAGGTTTATGGTTATAGTCTTACTCCAGAAGTATCTGTATTGTCAGTTCTTTATGTTTTTCTAATGCCTAGTTGGTAGTTGGTACCACAAAGTAAGAATTAAAAATTCTTGAACAAGAAGTTCATAGGAAACAGCTCAATGATTTAATTTTTTTTCATTCATAGTGTCTTGGATTTAGGTTGACAAAATTTATGTAGACAAGGAAGAAAATAACGTTAATTTAACAAACATCAGGGTGCCTGCTATGTCCCTGTGGGGATGAAGGGAGAATGCAAATATGAATTAGAGGAGGGAGTTGAAAATGGTGGATAAGGGGTGACCTCCTGGCTCTCTGATCCCAGAGTAGGAGGTGAAGAATGCCGACAGCTACACATGAGTGTATCTCTCTCCCATAGGAACAGCATCATGAATCTGCAGAGAAGCAGTGTGGGACAAGCAGCGCTGGAAAAAAAAACTGAATTGAAGAATCCACCGCAAAGTCTGGAGAGTGCGAGATGTACAATAGGAAACAGAGCGTGGGACGGCTGTGTCTGTCGGCTGGCTGGGACAGCGTGGTCTGACCCACAGGAGGACGACTCTTCCTCCACCGACCTCCACATCCACTCAGGCAGGGAAGTGCTTGAAGTCGGTGTGAAGTTATAGCACAGGACAACAGGCTGTGTGGAGTAGAAACAGGAGCAGGAAACATTTTGAAGTCTCCAGTGTGCTGTGCTGGGTCCACACTGGGTCGGGGAGGGACTGGTCTGAGTGAACACTTCCTGGTTCTGCAGGAGGGAGCTTGCAGACAGGCTTCTCACTTCTGGAGACCACCAGGACCAGAGCAAGGGAGGTAAACACCAAAAAGGAGGCTTTGCCCTTGGAAACCGCCAAAGATTCTGCTGGCACAGGGTGGGAGAGAGTACGGACCTCTCCTACTGAACAGGCATGAGTCAGTGTGTTATGGAAGCAGTGGGCTCAGCAGGTGGCTCTTAGAGACAGCCTGCCAAACCCAGCACCTGCTGCCCGCCGAGCAGTCACCTCCAGTGCTGGCTCTCTGTGGGTGGGCAGCCACCATTTTGGGGGTCCATAGCCCAAAAACGCTGTGACACATTGCTGCCCTGGGCACCATCCCTTCTCCAGCAGAGCAGGGCAGGCCCACGCAACAGACTCTGGCAATGCCCCTGCCCCTGCCCGGCAGAAAAGGCCCCACCCTTGGAGGAGGGGAGTTATGAGAGAAACTGCTTTCTGAACCTTCCTCTCCCAACACAGCCACTGGCCTTTTCAGGCAGACAGGTCAAACTCTGCCCTTGAAGGGGTGTAATATCGAGAGAAGCCGCTTTCTTGGCAGAGTGGCCAGGCGGTCTTGGCCCCTGTCCCATTCAGCCGTCTGGGTTTTGTGCCAAAGGCACAAACCCTGCCCCTAAAAGGGCGGAGTAGCAAAGGAGGAAACTTTTGGAGCTGAGACCCTCAGTGGACCTGAGCAGGGCTTCTCCAGCGGCCCTGTGGCATGTATGTCATACCAACTAGACAAACTGCACCCTTGGAGGGGCAGAGTAATGAGAGTAGCTGTTTCCTGGACTGAGACACCTAGTGGCCCCAGAAAGTGCCCATTCTCCAGTCCGGTGGCTTGTCTTCCCCTCTAGCAGGGCAGACCCTGGCCTTGGAGTAGGGCAGAAACGAGAGAAGATGTTTTCCGGCTGGGACATGTGGCAGTCTCAGCCAACGCCCCTCTCCCAGCCCAATAGGACAGACTCGACCCTTGAAGGCGGGGAGAAAGGAGAAAAGTCACTTTCCCTATGTGACTGGCTTGAATCTGTGGGACCTTGAAATGAAACAAAAGGGGACAGATTGTTGACTCAGTACAGCGGGTTGGTTTTGATCATCTGATAACATCATAACAAAAGGACTTGCCCTTGGCACTCAGGCTGTTGCCAGCTTTGGAGCTTGTGGTCTGGGAAGGAAAATCTTGACCAGAGATCTTAGCAATTGCACCAATTGACACCCCCCATCAGGAGCTGCTTTGCAAGTGTGGCAAAAGAGCCCTGAATAACATATTAGCAGCTCTCCCCTAGCAGCACATCAAGCAACCTCAGAAGTATACACTCTTAGGCTTGCTGGTACCCGTTGCTCTTCTCACCCCACATAAATTGGGCTCAAATAACCCTTGGGAGTGGCATGACATTCTCTGAAGATTGGGGTACTTGTATATCCCATTTGGAGGTTTAGAGCCCAATACAAGGGTATTGGAATAACTTGATAAATGACTCCTCCATGCAAATTACAAGCAACAAAAGAGAGAGTAACCCCATAGGCCAACACGGTGTTTTCCATCTCAAATTAGTGGATGGCAGTGGAGTCACATGCACAAGAGTGATCCAACACCTGGGAGTCTAAGCAACGGTTCCATACTCACTAATATCCTTTAGCAGAAGGTGAAGACAACAGGTCAGAGATAACCCAACAGGCTAAAACACCTCTAACACAATACAGGAACAGAGTGCATCTCCCCAGCATTGTCAAGGAACGTCTCTTTGGGGACTCAGAAATAAGTCCATAAACCAGTCCCAGCATCCCCAGTCCTTGACAAAGTGGCCTGCTGCAAAAGAATCAGCTAAAGAACACAGGAAACATGAAAGATCAGAGAGAAAATTCACCTCCAAAAGAAAATATTCAATCTCCATCAATAGATAACAACTTACACAATATGATTAAACTGACAGAGGAAAAATTCCAAATATGGATTGTAAGAAAACTCGATGGAATTGAAGAGAAAATAGAATTCCAACATAAAGAAACCACAAGAGCAATACAAGACATGAATGAAAAATTGTCTAAAGAAATTGAAATAATATGGAAAAACCAAACAGAAATCTTGACAATGAAGGAGGCATTCAAGAAACATCAAAACACACTAGAATGCCTCAAGAATAGAACGGATCATGCAGAGGAAAGAATCTTACAGCTTGAAGGTAATGTCTATATGCTAAACAAATTGGATGAAAAAAAAGAACAGAGAAACAAGAGACAAGACCAAAACATACAAGAAATGTGGGATTACATAAAGAAGCCAGATATAAGAATCCTTGACATCCCAGAGGGAAAAGAAGAAAATATACAAGGGCTGGAAAATTTATTTCATGGCATACTGGAGGAAAATATGCCTGGGCTGGCCAGAAATCATGATATTGAGATACAAGAAGCACACAGAACTCCTGGGAGACTCAATGTGAAAAGGCAATCACCACATCACATAGTTATAAGGCTGATCAAAGTAAAAATGAAAGAATCGATGCTTTGAGCAGTAAGGGAAAGGCAGCAAATAACCTACAAAGGAAAACCTATCAGTCTAACTGAAGACTTCTCAACTGAAACTTTAAAAGCCAGAAAGGACTGGGTGCCTATCCTTAATCTTCTAAAACAGAATAATGCCAAACCTAGAATTCTCTAGAATTCCAGAATTCTCTATCTGGAAAAATTAAATTTCATCTATGAGGGAGAAATAAAGACCTCCCCAGACAAGCAATCACTGATGAAATTTGAGAAGACCAGACCAGCCCTACAGGAAGTGCTCAGACTTGCATTACACACTGAACAGTGCAATAGACACTCTCCAAAATAAAATCATTCAAAAGTTAAGCTCTAGAACCTCACTACGTGATGGCTCAAGAAGTAAAACAAAACAATAGGATTTCACCCAACAATATGAATGGAAATCTACCTCAAATATTAATCTCTCAATAAATGTGAATGGCTTAAACTGTCCTCTGAAGAGACATAGACTCGCAGAGTGGATAAAAATCCACAAGCCTTGTATCTGCTGTCTACAGGAAACACATTTAACCCACAAACATGCCCTCAGGCTCAAGGTAAAGGGATGGAAAACAATCCCCCAGGCAAATGGAAGTCAAAAGAAAGCAGTGACACCTATACTCATTTCAGATCCAACAAAGGGCTGATATCAAGAATTTATCTAGAACTCAAAAAAAAAAAATGAGAAAAAAATCAAACAACCCCATCAATAAATGGGCAAAGGACATGAACAGAAACTTTACAAAAGAAAACAGAACAATGGCCAGTAAACATATAAAAAATGCTCAACATCTCTAATCATTAGAGAAATGCAAATCAAAACCACAATGAGATATCACCTAACTCCAGTAAGAGTGGCCTGTATCAAAAAATTCCAAAACAACAAATGCTGGTAAGGATGTGGAGAGATAGGAACACTCTTACGCTGCTGGTGGGACTGCAAATTACTGCACCCTCTGTGGAAAAGAATTTGGAGGTACTTCTAATAGCTAAAAATAGAAATACCATTAGATCCAGCAATAACACTATTAGGCATCTACCCAAAAGAACAAAAGACATTCTATGATAAAGACATCTGCACCCGAATGTTTATGGCAGCACAATTCACTAATGCAAGAATGTGGAAACAATGCAAATGCACGTGGGTTCGTGAGTGGATTATTAAAATTTTGTATATGTATACGGTGGAATATTACTCAATTAGAGAAAATGACGGTGATCTAGTACCTCTTATATTTTCCTGGATAGAGCTTGAGCCCATCCTCCGAAGTGAAGTATCACAAGAATGGAAGAATGGGATCCACATGTACTCGCCATCAAGCTGGCAGCAAATGATCAACACTATAATCCTCACATGGTAGTAATATTCTCCAGGGATTAGGGGGTTTAGGGTGGGTAAATTCACAAGTAATGGACATGATGAGCATTGTAGGGGAGAAAAGGCACACCTCAAATCATGGTTTGGGTGTGACAAAGTCATAACATGTAACCGAAATGTACCCCTATAATATACTGAAATAAATAAATTTTAAAAATCAAAAAAATATGAATTAGAGGAGATCCTTTACTTTAAGAGGTTCATTGTTGATACAGAATTATAATAAGAAGGACATGTTTTTATGTACTTTAGCAAGCATTCAAACTACAGATGTTCCTTGACTTATGATGGGGTTACATCTTGATAAACCCATCATAAGTTGAAAATATTGTAAATAAAAAATGCATTTAATACACCTAATATACTGAAATGAACATCATAGCTCAGCCTAGCCTACCTTAAATGTGTTCTGAACACCTAGAATAGCCTATGGTTAAGCAAAATCATGTAACAGAAAGCCTATTTTATAATAAAGTGTTGAATATCTCATTTAGTTTATTTAATATTGTACTGAAAGGTAAAACCAAAATGGTTGTATGAGTACTTGAAGTACAGTTTCCACGAATGTCTATCACTTTCACACCATTATGAAGTCAAAAACTGTAAGTTAAACCATTGTATGGCAGGGACAATCTGTATATCATTTCAGTGTGGTCTATCTGGGGACAATCTTGGAAAGCAGAGTGAAACCATTTCTGAATTCAGTGGTTCATTAACCAAAAACTGTAGCCAGAATAAAAAATTCAGTACATTTTCTTTAAGGCCCAGATAAAGTCTTATATCTTTCAGAAAGTTTTCCCTGTTTACTTCAAAGTTAAACTTTCTTTTTAAAGCTTTATATTGAATTTTGCCTCCTCCTTCCTATATTGCATGTTGCATTTCTCCATAAATTCTATTCTATTATGTGTCATTATTAACATCTATATGAATGAAATTTCCTGCATTAGAATTTAAGCTATATGAGAGCAAGAATTTTTTTGTCTGTTTGATAAACTGCTATATCTAATTCATAGTAAGTGTTCAACAACCTTTGTTAAATGAATGAAGAAATTAATTAAAGGAAGTGTTTTATTATTCATTAAGTAGCTTGACAAATAATTCATTCTAGCTATTCTATTTTAATTGGCCAAAACATTTCATACAATTAAACTAATTCTCTTGCTTTTTCTCTTGCTTTGAAGCAATAAAAAACAAGCAGATACCTACGACCTCTCCAATATCTAAGATGAGTCTAACGTAAGTATCAGTGAAGTATCTTTAAAATTATGACTAAAATATGTTAAGAAATCTAATTACAGAATAATGGCTTTCCTAAGATTTGCTATGAATCACAGTTGTTACTAGTTAGTTTGCTAATTGTTTTGATATTTTCAGATTAAGGAATGCTGAATAAAATGTGATTTTCCATATATATCTCAGTACTCAAAATTGAGCTAGACAAAAAACAGTCCCTTGGATAGTCTCCCAAAAAGGTGGAACATTGGATGCATGATCTAGTCTTCTCTTGCCCCACGAGGTAAAGTCTACCCAAACTATATGGGCCTCTGTCTGCTGTAGCACGGTCTCTGGAACAGCAGCATGCAGCCCAGGTCGTTTTTGTTCTCCTTAGCCCCAGGCTTCTAGAGTATCCAGTCCGTGCTCTGAGACAGGCAAGATACAAGCCAGTCTCTCGGGCAGACTCCCGCCAAAGTCAGAAAGTTGGGCATATGGTCCACTCTTCTCTTTCCCTCCCCACGGAGAAATTGGAAGCTTGGACTTTCCTCCCAATAACATTTCCTTGTGCTGGGGGAAGGACTGTGGTGAAAGGCTGCTATAATTTTTTTTTTTTTTTACCAGTTTCAATGTGGCTTGCTCGGGGGTGCAGGAGCCTCTTAACTGGTTTCTGGATGTCTCATAAACAGAATTGGTCAGTCTATTATTGTGCTTCTGTGGAAGAAAGGAGGGTCTAGGGCCTCGTATTCTGCTATCTTTCTAACATTACTCTTGCCTCCAGATTTCCAACTGTTTAATTAATTTATCTTTATAGTAAGTTTTGAAGTTGGACAGTGTGAATCTTCTAATGTTATTCATCTTTTTTCAAGATTGTTTTGGCTATTCAAGGCCCCTTGCAGTTTCACGTGAATTCGAGGATTAGCTTTGTCATTTTGGGGAAAACATTGTTGGAATTTTGATAGGAATTGCATTGAATCTGTAGTTTGCTTCGGGTAATATGATCACTCTAACTATATTAAATCTTCATATCCACGAACATGGGACGTTCTTCCATTTGTCTATGTCATCTTCAATTTCTTTCCTTAGTGTTTTGTAGTTTTCCTTGTAGAGCTCTTTCACCTCCTTAGTTAAATATATTACCAGGCATTTTATTTTTATTATTTTTCTAGCTATTTTAAATGAGATTTTTTTCTTGATTTCTTTCACAGCTAGATCATAGTGTATAGAAATGCTACTGATTTTCTTAGGTTTATTTTGTATCCTGCAACTTTACTAAATTCATGTATCAAATCTAAGAGGCTTTTGGTCGAGTCTTTAGGTGTTTCTGGATATAAGAGCATGTCATCAGCAAAAAGGGATGATTTGACTTCTTTTTTTTCAATTTGGATACATTTTTATTTATTTTTCTTGCCTGATTGCTCTGGTTGGGAGTTTCAATATTATGTTGAATAGGAGTGGTAAAAGTAGGCATCCTTGTCTTGTCCCAGTTCTTAGAGGAAAGGCTTTCAATTTTTCCCCTTTCAGTATGATGTTAATTGTGGGTTTGTTATATATCGCCATTATTATTTTGAGGTGTATTTCTTCTATGCCTAGTTTGTCGAGGATCTATTTTTTTATCATGAAGGGATATTGAATTTTATCAAATGTTTTTTCTGCATCAATTCAGATAATCATATGGATTTTGTCCTTCATTTTATTTATGTGATATACCAAATTAATTAATTTGCATGTTTGAACATCCTTGGATCCCTGGTCTCAGTCTCACTTGATCATTTGGTATTGTGTTTTTGGTATGGCATTGGATTCAGTTGCTAATATGTTGGGAATGTTTGCATGTATGTTCATCAGGGATATTGGCTTGTGGTTTTCTTTTCTTTTCTTCTTTTATTTTTTTGTTGGGTTCTTTTTGTGGCTTTGGTATCATGGTGATTTTGGCTCTGTATAATAAGTTAAAGAGAATTCCCTTCTCTTGGATTGTTTGGAATGGTTTCAGGAGGATTGGTATGAATTGTTATTTGTACATTTGGTAGAATTCTGCACCAAATCCATTCTCTCATGGGATTTTATTTTTTGGGAGACCTTTTATTACTTATTCATTCTTTCTACTCATTATTATCCTTTTCAGTTTTTTTATTTCATCCTGAGTTGATCTTGGTAGGTTGTATGTTTCCAGGAATTTTTCTATTTCCTCTAGGTTTTCCAGTTTGTCAGAGAGTAGTTGTTCATAATAGTCTCTGATTTTTTTTTATTTCTGTGGTATCAATTGTAATTTCTCCTTTTCCATTTCTCAATTTGTCTATTTGGGTCTTCTCTCTTCTTTTCTTGGTTTGTCTAGCTAGGGGTTTATCAATTTTGTTTATCTTTTTGAAGAACCAACTCTTTGTTTTGTTATCCTTTATATTTTTTAAAGTCTATTTTTTATTTAGGTCCATTCTGATCTTTATTATTTCTTTTCTTCTGTTAGTTTTGGTTTTGGTTTGTTCTTGCTTTTCTAGTTCCTTGAGAAGCATTGTTAAATTGTTAGTTTGAAATTTTTCTACTTTTTTGATGTTAGAATTTATTGATGTAAACTTTCCTCTTAGCACTGTTTTTTGCTGTATCTCACAGGTTTTGGTATGTTGTGTATCTATTTTATTTGTTTTAAGACATTTTTTGACTTTCATCTTAATTTCATCATTGACCCAATAGTCATTCAGGAGCATGTTGTATAATTTTCATGTATTTGTATAGTTTACAAAGTTTCTCTTGGTATTGTTTGATAGTTTTATTCCATTTTAACCTGGAAAGGTACTTGATGTGACTTCAATTTTTAAAATATTTGTTCGAACTTTTTTTGTGGCCTAAATATACGGTCTATCCTGGAGAATGTTCCATGTGCTGACAAAAGAATGTATATTTTGAAGTTGTTGGATAGAATGTTCTATAAATATCTGTTAGGTCTTTTTGTAGAACAATGTTCTACAACTTCAATATTTCCTTTTACATTTTCCATCTTGATGATCTGTCTAATGCTGAGAGTGGGATGTTGAAGTCACCCATTATTATTGTATTGCAGTCTATCTTTCTCTTTAGATCTAGTAATATTTGCTTCATGATTCTGGGTGTTCCAGTGTTGGGTGCATGCATATTTAGAAATGATATATCTTGTTGCTGGATTGATCCCTTTGTCATTATATAATGACCCTCTTTGTCTTTTTTTACTCTTCTTGAGTCAAGGTCTGTTTTATCCAAGTAAAGCTACTCCTGTTTCTTATTGGTTTTCATTTACATGGAGCATCTTTTACACCCCTTTCCTTTCAGTTTATATTAGTCTTCATCAGTAAAGTGAGTTCATTGTAAGCAGGACATAGTTGATAGTTATATGTTTTTCTATCCTTTCATCCTTTCTATATCTTTTATGTGGAGAATTTATTCCCTTTGTATTCAAAGTTATTATTGAGATGTGAAGTTTTATTTGTGTCATATTGTTAATCATTTTCTGGTTGCTTTATGTGTTCTTTGTTCCTTTCTTTTTCTCTTATTGTTTTTTGTTGTGGTTTGGTGGACTTTTGTAGTGGTACCATTTGTATACCATGGTATACACATCCTCCTGCATGATTGTTTTGCCAGCAAGTTTTATACTTTCATGTGTTTTCATGATGGTAAATGTCATGCTTTTTCTTCCAGGTTTAGGACTTCCTTGAGCATTTCTTGTAGGCTGGTCCAGTGGTAGTAAATTCCCTCAGCATTTGCTCACCTGGGAATGACATTATTTCCCCTTCATTTATGACAGGTAATTTTTCTGGGTATAGTTTTCTTCAGTGGCAGTTTTTTTGTTTTTTTCTTTCAGGACATTGAATATACCTTCCCATTCCCGTCTGGCCTATAAGGTTCCTGCTGAGAAGTTTGTTGTTAGTCAGATAGTTTCCTTTATAAGAGACTAGCCACTTTTCACTTGTTGTTTTTGAATTTACTCTTTATATTTGACTTTAGACTGTCTGATTATAATGTCTGATGAAGCAAACTTTTTGCATTGTATCTGTCTGGGAGTCATTGAGCCTCCTCTATCTGAATATCTAAATCTCTTGTTAGACTTGGGAAGTCTTCATCTATTATTCTGTTAGGTTTTCTATTCCTTTCTTTCTCTCTTTGCCTTTGCAGATCTAGATAATTTGTAAATTTAGTCACTTTATGTTCCAAATGTCAAAAATGCTTTGCTCATTC
The DNA here is from genome assembly GCA_963575035.1 of Avahi laniger. Classification (NCBI taxonomy): domain Eukaryota; kingdom Metazoa; phylum Chordata; class Mammalia; order Primates; family Indriidae; genus Avahi; species Avahi laniger. The sequence continues at coordinate 10,876 of CAUYSK010062676.1, forward strand.
TTTTTTATTCCTTTTTTCTTTACTTTTGTCTGTTTTGATTATTTTTAAAGACCTGTCTTCAAGTTCTGAGATTCTTTCTTCTGCCTGACCTAGTCTATTGTTGAAATTTTTAAATGTACTTTGTATTTCTTTCAATAAATGCTTCAGTTCCATAATTTCTATTTGGTTATTTTTTAAAAAATCTGTCTTTTTGTTAAATTTCTTGTTCATATCCTGAATTGTTTTTTCCGATTTCTTTGTATTTTTTCAGAATTCTATTGTATCTTATTGAGTTTCTTTAAAATAAATATTTTGTATTCTGTATCTGTGATTTCAAAAATTTCTTTTGGTTTAACATTCATTGCTTGATTTCTATTCTTGTTGTACTTCACTTAGTAGAATGGGCTCTAAATCTATCCAAGATAATACAAGAGATGCTATATCACCAATGATTTTTGTGGCTGAATAGTACTCCATGGTATACACATACCACAATTTATTAATCCACTCATGTATTGATGGGAATTTGGATTATTTCCAAATCTTTGCAATATGAAGAAAGTTTTAGTGGTCTGAATAGAACATCAAACCAGCCATCTCATTCCCTTAAGCAAAAGACTAATTTTTAATTGTATGAAGGCTAAAAGAGGTGAGGAAGCTGCAGAAGAAAATTTGAAGTTAGCAGAGGTTGGTTCATGAGGTTGAAGGAAAGAAGCTGTTTCCAAAACATGAAAGTACAAGGTGAAGCAACAAGTGTTGATGCAGAAGCTATAGCAAGTTATCCAGAAGACCTAACTAACATAATTGATGAATTTAGCTATGCTAATCAATGGAATTTCGATGTAGATAAAACAGTCTTATGTTGGAAGAGGAGCTATCTAGTACTTTCATAGCTAGAAATGAGAAGTCAATCCCTGGCTTCGAAGCTTCAAAGAACAGAATGACTCTCTTGCTAGGGGATAATCAATGCAACTGGTGACTTTCAGTTGAAGACAATGATCATTTACCATTCTGAAAATCCTATAGCCCTTTAGAATTATGCTAAATCTATTCTGCCTATTCTCTATAATTGGAATAACAAAGCCTGGATGGCAGCACATCTGTTCACAGCATGGTTTACTGAATATTTTAAGCCCACCATTGAGACCTAATGCTCAGAAAAAAAAAAAAGATTCCTTTCAAAATATCATTGGGTTTTGGGCATATGGGAGGGGGGAGAAGGAGATGGGTATATACACACCTAATGGGTGCAGTGTGCACCGTCTGGGGGATGGACACTCTTGAAGCTCTGGCTTGGGTGGGGCAAGGGCAATATACATAACCTAAACATTTGTACCCCCATAATATGCTGAAATGAAAAAGAAAAAAATATATATATTACTGCTCACTAACAGTGCACCTAGTCACCCAAGAGCTCTGATGGAGCTGTATAAGATTAATGTTGTTTTCCTGTCTCCTAATAAAACATTCACTCTGTGGCCCCGAATCAAGGAATAACTTTGACTTTCAGGACTTTATTATTTAAGAAATACATTTCATAAGGCTATAGCTACCATAGGGATTTCTCTGATGGATCTGGGCAAAGTTAATTGAAAACCTTCTGTAAAGGACTCACTATTCTAGATGTCATTAAGAACATTTGTAATTCATGAGAGACGTTAAAAACGTCAGTGTTAACAATGATTTTGAAAGAAGTTGATTCCAACCCTCATGGATGATTTTGAGGAATTCAGGACTTCAGTGAAGGAAATAATTGCAAATGCAGTGGAAATATCAAGAGAAATAGAATTAGAAATGAAGCCTGAGGATATGAATGAACCATTGCAATCTCATGATTAAACTTTAATAGATGAACAGTTGCTTATTATGGATGAACAAAGAAAGTGGTTTCTTGAGATGGAATTTACTGGTGAAGATGATTTGAACATTGTTGAAATAAAAACAAAGGATTTAGAAGATTACATAAACATAGTTGATAAAGCAATGGAAAGGTTTCAGAGTACTGACTCCAGTTTTGAAAATTCTATTCTGCGTAAAATGCTATCAAACAGCATCTCATGCTACAGAGAAATCTTTCATGAAAGGAAGAGTCAGTCTACAAAGCAAAATTCATAGTTTTTGCTTCATTTTTTTAGAGAATTGCCACAGCCACCCCAACCTTAAGCATCCACCACTTTGATCAGTCAGCAACCATCAACATTGAGGCAAGACATTCTACTCGCAAAAAGATTATGACTTACTGAAGACTCATATGATTGTTAGAGATAAAGTATTTTTAATTAAAGTACATGCACTTTTTAAGATATAATGCTATTGCATACTTCATAGACTACAATATCATGTAAACATATCTTTTATATGCATTGAGAAACCAAAAAAAAATGTGATTCACTTTATCACTATATCTGCTTTATTGTGGTAGTTTGGAACCAAAGTTACAAAATCTCTGAGATATGCTTATAATTAAGTAAAGTTAAAATGATAAAATGGTGTCACATGTTGAAGGGCTTGAATGGCAGACAAATCGCATTAAAGTTTATTATATGGATAAATGAAATATATTGAAGGATTTTGAGAAGGAAAGAAACATGATGATAACTATGATTTTGGAAAACTGATCTAGCAGAGGCATGCAGGATAGATTGTTGTGGGGAAATAACAGTTAAAGACATGAATATGAAGGTTATTGGAGTAACTGAGCATAAGTCATTAAGGCCAGAACTAGAGGTTAGTAATGGACACAATAGGAAATATTTATAGGTAACACTTAGTGAGGATTTACTATGGTATATGCTATGTGCTTTATATATGTCCTATGGTATCTACATACAAATGAGGCAAGTATTATTACCATCCCCATGTTACAAATAAGAAAACTTGAGATTATTATAGGTTGTGTGCTCACTCAAGGTCACATTGCTAATAATAACCAGAGCTATAATTAAAACTCTGAATAGCCTTCATACTAAATTCTAATATGGCAATTGTGAGAGATATGATAGAACAATTAATGTTTCAGTGCCTAAATAATGGGCAAGAATTATAAAGATAAATCATAGATGACTTTGAGGTTTCACATATGGTTTACTGGGTGATGATAAAGATATTTAAATAAAGAAAATTAGAAAGGACAATTTTATTAATCACTTTATGGAAAAGCTTATTATGTTCTTTATTTTTGTTATTCTTCCCCAAAAATATTCTTCTATTGCTTTGTTTTGCTTGCCATCATTGCCTTGTAATTGTCTTTGTTTAAAGTTCTACAACAATATAAACTCATTGATTCTTTCCCACTCAATCTTAAGATACGCCTTTGTAAAGCTTAACATTTTGCTCTATTAACCCTAACTGTAAACCATCTTCCTTTATCTTTGAATTCCAGCCATACTTACTCATGTTTTCAGAATAATGCTATTTTAAATTTGCCCATACTTTTTGCTAAATGCTTCTTTCTTTCTCTAAATTGTCCACATTTCCAACTCAGAGGTTAAGAACTACTTACATTACAGAGTAGTACATATTTCTGCATTATTATTTGGAATGCATAGGAATTTTAAAATAACAGATATTTAAATGTAACCACAGTTAACCTACCACTACTTTTTCAACAACTACAGCTCAACAAGAAAGTATCAAACATTGCAGCAAGATGAATTAGGCTAGATTGAAGTATAAATTTTCTGACAATGAGAACTGCTAAATACTCAGATTTTTATTGCAAAATTATAAAACATACCTTTTCCTAAAAACTTTAAGATAGAATTGGTGTAATATTAGACTTAGTTACTGAAAAAGCAACCTTCTCTAATAAGAGTCAGTGGAACTTAAGCTATGCTCACTGATCCTGTACATGAAATTCACAAATAAATGTGCAACAATATCAAAGAAAATCTTACTATAGCATGAATAATACATAGCAAATTAATAAATTGTTTCATGTTTTAATCATTTTTGTGATGCCCTTGCTTTGCTTATGCCTCGAGTATAGACTTAGCCTGTCCAGTCATCATAATCTAACATTTCCTATGAAACAAAAGCAATCATTTACATGCTAAAAAGTAACCATTATTGTTTAAGATAGAGTGATAATCTCCAAACGTATGAAGACCAATACACTTTCCTTTCTTTCTTTTTTATTTCTCCCTCTCTCTCTTTCTTTCTTATTTTAATTTTGCTAACCCGAGTTTCCATGTTGAAAAGTCAAATACTCTCTAATCTGCTAGACCAAAAAAAACAGAAAAAAAACACTGTCAAAAAAACTTCAGCTTTAGGCATTCACTGCGTGCATTGAAAAGATATTCCAAAAGGATTGAATTGGGAAAAACTTAAACATTTTGATGGGGTCAACAATGCCGAAAGCTTGTGCAAAGTTGCTGTACTGCGCTGTGTTATCCAGGTGTAAGATTCAAAATCCTACAGAAATATTGCTGTCATAGGATCTGTAGCAATAGGAAGATCTTACAAAGGCATGCGTAATTATACCCTAGAGAGGAGTGAAAGAAGAAATATGTGCTGTGAACAAAATAAACACAAGAGAAGCAAGTAAGATGGTCTCAGATAGATGTACTGGTGAATCCAGGTATTAAAGGGTTTCCCCTTATGTAATTTGAGGTAGGCCTCTTCAAAAAAAAGAATGACAAATTAGGAATAAATGTGACTATTTCTTTAGAATGAGCAAAATAAACCACACAAAATTACAAATTTATAAAAGCTTACAAGTATCAGAAACATCACAACATCAAGAAAAAAGAACATAATATTTTTTTAATTAACTGTCCGAACAAACACTTTTATATTATTTTTCCTATGACTTTTGCTCTTTGATCACCTCTTCATAGGGCAATGATTTTGTGACATTGTTTTTTAGAGTGAAAAGAAAGATAATTCAGTCTTTCTCCTAGTATATTTTATAAAAGTTTCCTTCAGCTTTACAATTCACACTTGGCAATGTCATAAAATTATAGGATTCTGATCAAATTTCTAAAAATGTCCATCAAGTCTCTTTTATACCTAAACTGTAACATTTGGAACAAATTTCCATAGCTTAGCTGCTGGCTATACACATTTGAAACTTTGTTTCTTTGCCAATACTCATGTACTTCCAGTGTTAGGTACCATAGACAGTTCATATCACACTATGACCTCTAAAACTGCATGTCATGGCACATAGTGAACTGCACAGTGTACACATATGTGCAAAGTAATGAGATGGAAGGAAATGTATGATGTATGGCAAGAGAACTGGGGAAGTTCATCCAGGGAGAGCTGGCAAACTCCAGCTGGGAATCTACAGTGGTCATCTATTAAGCCATCTGAAGGCAAGATTCTTTCCACAGTTATGTTTCCCATTCCAAGACATTTGGCATTCCTATTATTTTTCTAACTACTAGGGGAAAAAGAGGTGACAGAGGGCCATGAGAGTTTGATCCAAGATGCCTAGAGAGTAATCATGGAAGCAGGGAAATTATTCTATAGCTGCCTGCCACCAGGATTGTTCTGCTGCAAGAGTTGACCCTAGACTAGTCAATATTATATGGGTAATGCCTTTCCCTGATAGAAAATTTAAGATTAGAATGCTCAGTTTCTATAAATCTAACACTCACAGATAATGGCATATATTCTCAATAATCAAAGAGGAGGACAGATATTGTTCCAAACACTATAACCATTGCAGTGATCTCTTCAGAGTTTAAAAAATAAAAAGAATGCTACCAACAAATTGAATAAAATCATCTATTTCTATTTGTTATAGAATCTTCAGAGTTTCATAAAGGAATTCGATGTTTTACTGCTACAGATTGATCATAAACATGACTGTTTTGGATTCTAAATGATGTATATATAACTAAAACATCCAGGAAAACTCAAAGGAGTAATAATATCAAAAAACTTTTTTATAGTTATAAATTCAGAAAAAAATGAAAAATATATTCTTGAAATAAAATGTAAATTAATATGATTTGAAAAAGTTCAGATTGTCCAACCCATTGTCTTTGTATCCATAAAAAAAAAATAGAAACCTAGAGTTTTAAGTTTGGAGAGTCAGTAGATCATTGACCTGTCACGTTTCCATAGCCAATTAATTCCACAAATTTAACTTTCCTTTTTCTGCAAATCTTAAACGATTCATGGTATCATGGGTATAATTAGTATAAAATATTTCCCCCTATATTAGGCATTCTCTCTGAGCACTAAACTCTATGTTTAAAGAATATTGTTTCCATGAAGACTGGTAACAACCATGAATATGAGAAAAAGGATTCTAATTAAGGAGATTTCTTTGGTGTTAGATGATATTCCTTTTAAGGATCTGGTTTCATTGCTAGTGTTAAAGATTTATTTCTATTCAAATCCATTCAGAAAAAAATACTTTATTTTCTTCAGAAAGCATTATCTATGAGGCTCCCAATAATCCCAATTTGAAGAATGCCTACTATGCTGCTGGTTTGGAAGTCAAGTTTTCTATATTTGTACATTTTAATTTTGGATAGGGGAATTTGGGCCTAATCTTTTATATATGGATTGAAGTTTATAATTAATAGGGCCAACTTATTCTACATAAAATAGAATGACTTTTTAAAACTCATATTTTTATTCTTTCATTTTCTTTTGAAACACTTGCAAAATGGCCTAGAAATAGAACTCTTTCATCTTTGTCTTTGCCCTGGCAGGAAATGAAGCTGATAGAGTAGTAACCTAAGCTATCATCTATTATCTGTGATTACTACCTCAATGTGACAACAATGTTGGTAACAGTAATTGGATCAAGATTGAAATAAGGTACTCTTAACACATATGGCATTTTTGCAGATATTTCAAAAGGGCTTATAAGAAATTATAAACAAGAAAAATTGAGTCATGTTTTGCTATGATAGCAATAATTTTGCCAATAGTTCTGTCTGTCAACTTGTTGGGTAGAAGGGATATTGTTTAATAAAATTCAATGTGACAACTATAATAAATCCCAGGGTTGCTCCCTGCCCATTCATTTCTATTAAAGAAAGAAGAAAAATTTACTTGTGCTTTAAAGGAGAAAAGCATTTGTAAGACCTAGATCTCAGATTTGTATCTACCATTATCTTATGATATGAAAACTGGAGGTCATTGTGGAAGAGATAGTAAAGGAAAAAGTTAAACGTATAGGCATCAAGAGACACTGAAACATAGAAAGAAATATGCCCTGCAGAATATCTTAAGTATTGAAAAGTTTAGACCATTACTTAGTTAGATTTTCTGTTTTCAATTCATTGAATAGTCAAACAGACATAGCACAAAATATTTTGTCGATAAATCTTAACTTAATGAATGAAGCTCTACCTGTGTAATATATGTGCCTGTGGGCCTTTTTCAGTCTCTACAATCAAGTTGCTCATCTTTCCTAGGACAAAAACCAGGATATTCCTTCTCTTAATTAATTTGTGGATTCACTGAAGAAAGAGTAGAAGATCTAAATTTTGACTTAAAACTAAATTCCAGAATACTGCTTTCTACACACATTAGCTACAAATAGAGAACACATTTCAAGATCTGGAAGACAACTTGATGAGCTACACTTAAATCTTGCCTTGCTTTTGGCCATTGACTTGTAAAATACAATGGTTATAGTGCACAAACCCTGATATCTCCTCCATAAATGTAAATTAGAAGCTAAATTCAATGATATGCACCTATAAGTGTTCCTATGGTATAGTTTGTTATTGTAATATAATGACTGTTTATGTTAAAATGATTATGCTAAGATTCCTGCAGGGTTAAGCTTAATATTTCTGATTTATGAATACTTAGTTCAATATATCATATAATAGCATTTCACCTTTGTTTATTGTTTTGTGCTTATGTGTGTATGTGTGTGCAAGCTGGATAACACATTCTATTTTGGAGAAAAAATAATCAAAATTCAATAGGTTTCCTAATAGGCTTTCTCATCCAAGAAATTAACATTCTACTTACAAAAGTCACTAAAGAATTTACAATTGCAAGAGATCTTTTAAGAGGTCAATCATCAGAATTTCAGATGTTTTAAACATTTCTGTGAATCTAGCAATAAAGGACAACAGTATGCCCCACTTTCAATAATGGATAGAATATTCAGATGGAAAATATATAATGAAACATGATTAAACAACACTATAGACCATGTGGACCTAAAAGACATATACAGAACATCCTACCTAGCAGTAGCAGAGTACATATTTTTCTTAAGTCAATACAGAACATTCTTAAGGATAGATCACATGTTAGGTATTAAAAGAAATCTCAAGAATTTCAGAATATTTAATTTATGCCAGATGTCTTTTCTGAACAGTATGGAATGAGACTAGAAATTAATAGTAAAAGAAAACTGGAAAATTCGCAAATGTGTAGAAATCAAACAACATGGAGTTATGACCTCTGCACATCTGACCATGGATGCAGGGGACCCTTGTGCTTAAGAAGCAGCCTGCAGCTTGCTGGGCTGCAAATCCATCCTCCAGGCCCCAGCCACCTCCTGTCTGCCCAGCCCTGATCCATGTAGACCTCATCTACATGGATCCCATTGCTAGCTCAGAGCACCTTCTCAGAGGTTTTGCTTCTGGCTGTATCCCAGTTATGGCTTGGAGGCTCTCACATTGAGGTGCAACAGGCTCTGTCTTGCAAGCCTTTGGGTGAATGCTTTGGCAGGTCCTGTGCAGAGCGTGGAGAGCTGTGACCTCAGCACATCTGACCTGTCGTCTGTGGGACCCTTGTGTCTAAGAAGTAGCCTGCAGCTTTCTCAGCCTTGATCCCATCCTCCATGTCCTAGCCACCTCCAACCTGTCTGGCCTTGAATCTGTCTTTTAGGTTGGGTTGGCCTACCATCTACATGGCCAGTGTTTCTGGCTCAGAGCCCCTGTTCAGGAGGCTTTGCTTCTGGCTCCACCCCAGTCCCAGCTTGGAGGCTCTCATGAAGAAAGTACAGTAGACTCCAAGCCAAGAGGGTTGGGAAAGCCATTTTGGCAGGCTAGGAGAAGACCATGGAGAGCCCCATGATCCTTAGGCTGCCGGAGCGCCAACAACAGTCCACCTAACTTGGCATTAGAGGGACCCTGGTACCTGTGGAGCCTCCAGCTACCTGCTTGCACTCACTCCACTCTCTGGGCCAATTGCCTCCTGCCTACTTGGCCCTGACCCCACCCTCCAGATCAGATTATCCCACCATCTGCACAGCTATGCTTTTGTCTCAGAAGCCTTGTTCAGAGGTTCTGCTTGTGGCCCCTTCCTAGTCCCAGCTTGGAGGTTCTCACATTGGAGCCTGAGGCTCTGCCCTTGTGACTCCAGAAATACTGCCAGACCCAAGACATCAACCCCAGGTCTCCAGCACTGCACATGGACCCCAAGACCACACCCCAGAGCTTCCACCACCAAACCAGGGCTGGAAGAGCTGCTACAACATCCAATACCCTTCCAGGAAGCCCCCGGACTCAAGCTGCCAGCACTTTGTGAACTGCTTTGAGCAATCGCCCACCCGCAACCCAAGATCGCATGAAAACCTTATCAAGCTGCCGTGGTTACCACTGTGTGGAGTCCCTGGGTAGAGCAATCGCCACATCAGCCTCAGCAAAGAAAGTTTTGTCCCATTCCCAACTAGAACATACTACAGTTATCTGGAGTCTTCCCAGCAAGGACAAGAAGTCCTGCAAACCTAATAACCCAAAACTCAAAAAAGAAGGTTCAGATGAGAAGAAACCAGCAAAACAACCTGGCAACATGAAAAATCAAAACAGATCATACCCCCAAGGGATCATAATGTAGCTACAGCAGTGAACTCCAACAATGAGGAAATTTTTGAAATGACAGAAATGGAATTCAGAATATGCATGGAAAATAAGATGAATGGAATTGAAAAGAAAGTTGAAAACCAACAAAAAGAAGCCCCCAAAATATTTCAGGAGATTAATTAAAAAGTCAATAAGAGTTTGACAAAATTAGGAAGGATATAATAGAACTTAAGGAAATGAAAGAATCTTTCAGGATTTTTCAAAAGACAACAGAAAATTTCAGCAACAGATGAATCCAAGGAGAAGAAAGAATCTCAGATCTTGAAGACAATGATCTTGAGCAAACCCAATCATTTATTTAAAGAGGCAGAGAAGAGAACAAGGGCAGAGCAATCACTTAGAGAGATATGAGACTATGTGAAGTGAACAAACATATGAATTATACGTATCCCTGAGAGAGAAGAAGAAAATGTTAAAAGCATTGAAATTCTATTCAAGGAAATGATTGTGGAAAACTCCTCTGGTATTGCCAGAGATCCAGATACCCAGACACAAGATAGTTATCAAACTCCAGGAAGATTCAGAGCAAATAGAACATCTCCAAGACACACAGTATTCAACTTGGCCAAAGTCAAAGTGAAAGAGAAAATTCTACAAGCAGCTAGATGTAAGCAACAACTGAGCTGTTATACAAGATAAAACCCATCAGGATAACATCAGATTTCTCAACAGAAAACTTATGAGCCAGAATGTAGTGGACCCCCATCTTAAATCTTCTTAAAGAAAACAACTGCCAGCCTAGAATTTTGAATCCTGTAAAACTAAGTTTCATATTTGATGGAGAAATTAAGTCTTTTCCAAAGAAACAAACACCGAGGGAATTTGGGAAGTCCAGACCTGCCCTGAAGCAAGTAATCAGACTTGCACCATACATGGATCAGCACAACAGATGCCCACCAGCATAAAAACCCCCCAAAGCTAAAGGTCAGAGCCCAGTGACTACAATGGTTCAAGAGATAAAACAGAGCAATGAAGTTCTACTCAACAGGAAGAATAGAAATCTACCTGACTTTTCAGTTTTTTCAATAAATGTGAATGACTTGAATTCTCCACTCGAGAGATATAGGCTACCTGAATGGATAAAAAAAATATACAAGCCAAGTATTTGCTGTCTCTAGGAAACAAATCTAACCCACAAGGACCCATTCAGAATCAAGGTGAAGGGATGCAATATTCCGTGAAAACAGAAACCTAAAGAAAGTTGGTGTAGCTGTTCTCATATCAAATAAAGAGACTTCAAATCAACAAAAGTAAAGAAAGTCAGAGATGGTCATTTTATGATGATAAAGGGAACAATTCAGCAAGAAGACATAACAGTTCAAAATATTTATGCACTTAACACAGGTGCACCCAGATTCATAAAACAATTTTACTTGATCTAAACAATATGATAAGCAGCAGCACTGTAATAGCAAGAGACTTCAACACCCTTCTTAAAGAACAGGACAGATTCTCCAAACGGAAAATAAACAAAGAAACAACATAAACAGAACTCTAGAAAAAATGAGCCTAATAGCCATTTACAGGATATTCTACCCCAAATGACTGAATACACATCCTTCTCATCAGCTGATGAAACATTCTCTAAGATTGATTACATCCTCTGCCACTAATCATGTCTCAATGTATTTTAAAAAATAGAAATTATACCATACATTTTCTCAGATCACATTGGAATAAAATTAGAAATCAAACCAACAGGAACACTCATCACTACACAAAGTCATGTAAACTAAACAACCTACTGCTAAATTATAGTTGAATCAAGGAGGAAATTAAAGTGGAAAGCAAAAGATTCTTTTAACTACATGATAAAGAGGACACAAGTTACCAAAATCTGTGGGATACAACTAAAGCAGTCAAGAGAGAAAAATTTGTAGCCATAAGTTCCTATATCTAAAAGACAGAAAGATCACAAATAAACAATCTTTTGAATTGTCCCAAAGAACTGGAAAAGGATGATCAAACCAATCCCAAATCCAGCATAAGAAAAGAAATAATCAAAATCAAAGAAGAACTAAATGAAATTGATAATAAAAGATTATATAGAAGATTAATGAAACAAAAAGCTGATTCTTTGAAAAGAAATTGTCAGGCCTCTGGCTAGGTTAAACAAAAGCAGAAAGAGAGGACTCTAATAAGCTCAGTCAGGAATGAAAAAGGAGAAATTAAAACTGATACCACAGAAATACAAAGTATCATCTATGAATATTATAAAAATTTCTTCAGATATAAACTTGAAAACATGGAGGAAATGGACAAATTCTTAGAAATACACAGTCTCCCTAGTCTCAAACAGGAAGATATAGAATTCCTGAACAGACCAATACCAAGCACCAAAATTGAAGCAGTGATAAAAAATTTTTCAACCAATGTATTCCAGACCAGATTCACACATGAATTTTACCAGATCTACAAAAAGAATTGGTAACTATCCTGCAGAAAGTATTCCACAACATGAAGAAGGAAGGAATTTTTCTTTCCTAATGCATTTTATTAAGCCAACATCAACTTGATACCAAAGCCAGGAGAAGACTCAACAAAGAAAGAACTACAGACCACTATCTCATATGAATACAGATGTAAAAATTCTCAATAATTCCTAGAAAACTGAATTCATTTGCTCATGAAAAAACATAACAACCCATCATGACCAATTGGACTTCATGCCAAAAATGCAAGGACGGTTCAATGCACACAAATCTATAAATGTAATTCACGACACAAACAGAAGGAAAAACAAAAACCATATGAATCTCTCAATACATGCAGAAAAAGCATTGGACAAAATTCAGGACCCTTTTATGATAACAGTGATTAACAAAATAGGCATAGACAAGACTTACCTCAAAATGATGAAAGCCATACACTATAAACCCATAGCCAACAAGATGCTGAATAGGGAAAAACTGAAAGCATTACTGCTTAGAACTGGAACCAGACAATGTCTCCCTCTATCACCCCTTCTATTTAACATCTCCTGGAAGTCCTTGCCAAAGTAATCAAAGAAGAGAAGGAAATCCAGGGTATCCAAATGAGACAAAATAGGTCAAACTATCACTCTTTGCTGAAGATATGATCTTATATCTAGAAAACCCCCAAAATTCTGCCAAGAGACTACAGGAATTGATGAATAAAATTTAGCAAAGTCTCAGCTTATGACATCAATGTACACAAATCAGTAGCATTCATATACACCAATAACAGTGAAGCTGAAAACCAAAGACTCAATAGCTTTCACAATAGCAACAAAGAAAATAAAATACCTAGGAATATATTTATCTAAAAAGGTGAAAGACCTCCACAGAGAGAACTATGAAACTGTGAGGAGGGAAATAGCAGAGGACGTAAAAGATGGAAAAACATACCATGCTCCTGGATCGGCAGAATTAACATTGTTAAAATATCTATAGTACCAGGGCTGATAACCAGAATCTACTTAGAACGCGGGAAAATCAACAAGAAAAAATCAAACGACCCTATCAAAAAGTAGGCAAAGGACATGAACAGAAACTTTTCAAAAGAAGACAGAATAATGGCCCAAAAACACATGAAAAAATGCTCAACATCTCTAATCATTAGGGAAATGCAAATTAAAACCACAATGAGATATCACTTATCTCCAGTGAGACTGGCCTTTATCAAAAAGTCCCGAAACAATAAATGTTGGCCTGGATGCGGAGAGATAGGAACACTCATGCACTGTTGGTGGGACTGCAAACTAGTGCAACCTCTGTGGAAAGCAATATGGAGATATCTTAAAGAGATACAAGTAGAAGTACCATTCGATCCAGCAATCCCATTACTGGGCATCTACCCA